>MU399884.1:0-165258 GCA_022578945.1 Hypoxylon fuscum | reverse complement strand
AATTTAATATTTTAAAATTAATATATTAAAAAAATAACTTTATAATATATAATAATTATAATTTTTTTATTTTTATAATAAAATTATTTATTTAAGAGAGGTTATTTAACTTTTATATGGTGATTATTGCAAAATCTAATGTATTGGGTAATCCTCGGATATGCTTTAATTAATGCACGATGCGCTAATTAATGCGCAGTACTGTCAAGTGCGATGGGCGAAAGATAGAGAAGCCAGCACTAGTAATGCTTAAGAGGATGTCATATGCCAAGTGCTTGCGCATTGAGCTTCAGCAGCTACCCATCCAAGGCAGTCATTGTAAATGTTCGGACTTCAACAGCGGTCGCTTCACGGGATTGAAGACGGGTCATCCTGGCTTGCCGGACATTTCAGAACCAATTTGGGCTTCGCATCCCTATACAGCGCCGGAATACCGGCTACGGGTGTGAACAGCTCACACGCCAAATCAATACAACTACGCTCACCAACCCCAGCATAATATCACCGATCTAGTATCCCTGGCCTTTGGCAATGGTAGCGACTTCTACAAGATTATGGTAGAAGTCAATGGGCCGTCCCAGCAACGACAGGTCGAAGCCGTCGCCGCGGCAAGTGAGAGCTTTCCATGAGCAGATCACGACTCTCTCAAGCGAAATGGATGCCTATTTGCAGGCCATCGCTTCGCGTACTGATGATATCTAGCATGTTCTCGACGATGGGCTTTTCTCTGCTTGCACGTTCGCGTCGATGAAGGCGCACGGGCAATTTTCCACGTCCACTATGAACATTTTCAAGCTTGGCTACCCGAACCCTGCAATCTTTGCATTTTTAGGCGGCGCCAATTCCACTACGAAGACTTACGCTAACGCCGACCGATTGTTATCAGCTCGTGCTCTAAACAATGCATTTAAACTTCGACCTGTACTGACGGAGAGATTAGGTGGTTGAGATGAGACTCATTTCAAGTTGCCAAGACGGGCATCCGACAATAGACCCACTTAATCTTCGGAGGCTCGCAGGTGCAGCCATCCGGATTACCTTCCGTACCTACTTCTTGTTCGGCTCAGAGATCCTGGTCGACCTTTATACTTATCTAAGTAGATAGGTACATCTAGGGAGGTAAAGTAGACACTGGAGACGCAAATAGTGGAGTCTAGGAACAGCGTGTAGCGTTCATCAGTGCATTCTAAAACCGTAATATACGAACAATGATGGAAGTTTCCTTCCTGTATGAAGAGTCATTTCCATTTTAGCGTACATTAATCTACCTACCTAGATACCAATTGATATTAGATGGGTTGGTACTGCTCGCACTTAAAAGCCACCACTAAATGTTGGTAGCTCCTGCAACCCAAGCTGCTTCATAAACGCCCCTGTCGTTTCTACCCACTAGACATTACGTGAATACCTACCTTGGCAGGTAGTTGCCTACCTAAGGCAAGTTACCAGACTGGAACTGCCTTATTTTATGTATAAACCTTCCCTTAAATACTAATCGTGTCATAATGCTACATCTAGGTCCTTCCATCTCGGGTTGCAGAGATTAGGTTGAATTCGCGATGGCAATATTAAGTGACTCGTTTCGTCGATCACATTATTCACTCTAAACATTCGACTGGATAGTAACCGGCTATTTTGCTCTTTATTATACCTCAGTGCTTACTATTACACTCCTGCAACACGAAAGATCATATAATATCCGGACTCATCATGTCTAATGCTCCAGACCAACCTTTTCTTTATTACCAAGGCACACTTTCGAAATTCACAATAATGAACCTTAACCCGTACTATCCCTGGATTAAGCCCGGCCCCGAAGAAGGCGATTGGAATGATCTGCCTCATGATATCCAAGAAGCAGAATTTAGAACTGATCGTATATGTACTAAAAGTCAGGTAAGTTGATGACAGGCTATCAAATACAGCCTTGAGCTTCTTAATACGAAGTCAACTAATAATATATCTAACACTCTAGGCTTTATTCACTGCAATCAACTACTATGGGAATGGCGAGGCTGAATTCGACGTAAAATTCTCTCTTCTCGGTTATTTTAAGGGGCTTGGTAATTACTTGGACGCAATAGGAGAGCAGCTCAAAAATGCCAATGGATGTTTCAACCTAGCGCCCGCCGACATACCTAATGTCAAGCTTCAAGAGCTCTTGGACCGCATCAATTTTATCAGAATGTCTCATAACATCGGGGTAAACGAGTCATACCGCAAATGGATGCAAATTCACGGGTCGCATAAGTTGCCTCTGCAATGGGTCGACAATCCGGTCCATATGAAAGAGAAGAATTCTTATAAATACGAGTGGGAGCTCATGGAAGAGAAGAATGGTGAGAGACCATACTCACAGAGCATCTCAAAATAATGGCGGAGAGAACAAGGTTGTGGTTTGCTCCTCGAGTCATTAAACAACACGAATAATTTGGACGTATGCCCAAATAACCAATACTACGTAAAAATTAGAGAAAACTCGAAGTAATTTCCTTACCTCATTGATCCCCCGAAGAGTTGCTTGTTTCTTGATGTGGCTATACACAAACCAACCGGCTCAAGCTTGTATGGTTTTCCCTAAATATAATCCCCCTCATCATGTCTAGTCTATCATTTAACTAGCACCTCCACTGGTATTTCCTAGGGATGATTTAATCAACCCCATAGCTGAGATTTATTATGCGCCTATGAGGTTGGAAATATCATACAAAGACGAAGAATTCTAGAAATCAAATCAGTGGTTATGTGTAACATTAGGGTTTAGGCAATGTTTATGACGTAGTAACTTCCTTAGAAATGAATTAAAATACAGTAGCTCGATCGAGTTCTGTAAATATTTAGTCAGCTACCGGTAGATTAGATTGTTTCCCCGTAGCGGTTAATATCCCCATACGTCGATTCTATATGAATCTAGGCACGGTGCTTAGGGGTATTTAGGACGAAGACCAAGTACCGTACAGAGATCGCGGGGTAAATGCAACGCGGCATTCCTCTTGGACGATGATCTATAGCTAATAATAAATGAGCTTCTATAAGTGGAATATTGGGGTGCGTCTCGGCGTAGCAATCATAATACGCATCAAGCCTAGTTAATCAAGTATGTCTTATGCAGAACGATCGTCCTAGAAATATTATTGCGATGATCCTCGACATCTGCCGGACGGTAGCTAGTGGCATAATGGGGGTTTATCATCTGGTTGCGGTTGTCATTGAAGACCTACCTATCTCTCTTTTGCAAAATCGTTTTGATATTCTCTATCTGCTCTTTTATCGATGATATCAACATGGCACGCAAATTAGTAGACGAATCTCGAAGCCACAAAACACATCTAGTGCGTAGTCACGCCCACGAAGAAGATATCCCAGGGACGGTCAATGTCCAGACTATTGGTGGGTATTGATGGGTGACCCTATTAAGTATAGATCTAATTATAATTCTTTCAACAGAGGGAGATGACGCCTTTCATGGTCAAGCACTGTTTCCCGTTCCAGCTGAGGATCCCAATGATCCCTTACAAGTAAGGATTCCATTGTTCAAGCTAACATCGTCATGTTCACTTCAA
Organism: Hypoxylon fuscum; assembly: GCA_022578945.1. Classification (NCBI taxonomy): domain Eukaryota; kingdom Fungi; phylum Ascomycota; class Sordariomycetes; order Xylariales; family Hypoxylaceae; genus Hypoxylon; species Hypoxylon fuscum. The sequence continues at coordinate 161,695 of MU399884.1, read as the reverse complement.
TTGAGAGGAAACTAAGTTTTTGTAGTGGTCGAGGCCGAAGAAGATCATGATATTAGTAATCATATGCGGATATTCGTTTCTTGGAAATGCAGCACTTCTAGGACCAGGCCCCTATCTAACACTCTGGTCGCAACTATTCAACATTTCCCCAGCAGATGCATCGTCGCTCATATCCTATCCCAACCTCGCTTATGGATTCAGTTCCTTCTTTCTGGTACCACTTTATTTAAAAATTGGAAGACGACCTGTTATGCTGGGATCTATGCTAGCTGTAAGTCCAGTCGATGTTACACCAAGGTCTCTAACTGATTTGGTTTATATAGTTCATTGCTGGCCTAGCTGGTTGTTCACAGGCTAACGATTTTGGTGGACTAATGACGGCAAGAATAATTCACTGTTTTGGAGCTGGGGTATGCGAAGCTTTACCTGTACAGCTTGTAAATGATATATTTTTCTTGCACGAACGCGGAAAGCATATCGGTTACTATACCTGTATGTTGACTCCTCTATGTCCCCTCTTAGAAGTCGACTAACAGCAGCTGAACATAGTCGGAATGTGCTTTGCGTCTATGGCGACTATTCCGGCTGCGTACATGCTACTAACCCAATACTCTTGGAGGCTCTTCTTCTACGTCATTCTCGCCTTTGCATGTGGATTATTTATCCTTGCATTCTTGTTTGTTGAAGAATCATCTTATGACCGACAAGCACACATGAATCACGACAGCTCCCCCGAACGCTCGAACGAGGTGATTACATCCAACACTTTCGAAAAGCCAAAGGAGTCTATTGTTGAAGAGGCTACGGGTATACCAGCCCGTAAAACATTCATGTCAACGCTTCTTCCATGGGGTCGTATTGATCCTAAAGTTCACGTTCTTACACTGATGTGGCGGTCTTTTACTTACTTCCTAGTCCCCCAAGTATTATGGGTCATCACCTCTTTTGGAATCATCATAGGTCTCGGTGCGCTGGCATTTAACTATGTTTTCCCTATCAAGATCATGGCGCCTCCATATAATTGGCCGGAGGTAAGTACTCGCCTCTGATAAAACGCACTCTAGAAACCTAGGCTGACTATTTCTTGTAGGCTAGTTCTGGTGTACAGTCTCTTGGTTCCCTCATCGGATTCCTTCTTGCACTTCCGTTCACCTCCTCGTCAGATCGACTCGCTGGCTATCTAACGAGACGTAACAATGGCATCCGTGAAGCCGAGATGAGGTTGGGGGTAATGCTCCCTGGTATGATAATAGGCCCAATCGGATTGCTAGTCTTTGGCCTTACTGCGGAGCTCAACTTGCACTGGATAGGCTATTTCCTCGGAGGTGGCTTGACATCTTTCGGTGGCTACTTCTATTACTGCTTTACACTCGCATATGCGGTGGATTCGTACAATACTAATACATCAGAGATGCTCATTGCTATAAACGTTGGTAAGCAGGCAGTGAGCTTCGGGTTAGGCTTTAGTGTCCTAGAGTGGGTAAAGGAAAGGGGCTACGCCGCCATTATTGCCGGGGCATTTGGTGGAGTCTTTTTGGCGAATAATCTGATGTTAATTGTATTCATGCTATGGGGGAAACGAATACGGCGTTTCATGTCAACGTCATGGTTGGGTAATCTGCATGGCAGGAGACACGAGGACAACCTCGCAACTCTTTGAATTTGGGGATGGGTGTATTTTAGTTAGTGATAGGTTTGATCATTCTTGAACAATCTTGCTGATCGATAGGAAATTGTTAATTCATGGTTTCTTCACTTGCCATGCAAAAGTGAATGAAGGCAACCCCTGAGCAGTATAACTTACCTACCTAACCTAGCTTTATTCTGGAGTTATTACCATAGAAGAAAAGTGCCTACAAAGCTAGTCGGTTGTCTTTCATCTCATAGGTTTACCGAGAGAAGCGAATCATTCACCGCCAATACAGAGCAAGGAAACTAGGCCAAATATCACACAGACTTGGGTTTTCAAGACTAATGCGACAAGTTGCTGCGATTGAAACGATTATGATCATGTCAGCACCTATATATGCTTCATTCGAAATAGTAAAAGCGCGAAACAATTAAAATTCATTTTTGGGTTAATACAGAGAGTTGCTGATAGAAAGATTCCCTCGTTAATCTGTTAATGATTTTCAATATTGGATTATAAGTTAGTGTAGAATCATCCTTTTCTTATCTTAGGGGTCTGAACGAACCATAAAGCAGCTTTGATAGACCTGGTATGTCATATTCTGCGTACAATTTTATCAGTTCGTCATAAAGGAACGAATGATGTCCTTTAGCCAAAGCTATGTATTACTTAAAGACTAGTATTCACAGCGATAATTCATGCAAATGCCTTTGTAGATATTAAGATATAAGTAAATCAAGAGATCTTACAGGCAGAATCTTCATTACAAACCGCTATCTTCAATCAAGTCAAAATCACCATCACATTGTAGCAACCTAAATAGTCTTGATGAACCTTAAGACTACAAAAGTATCATTCGATTTCTCTACATTTTTCTAATGACCCCAGGCATCTAACATGCCAAACAAGAATGATCAACAAGAAGCGTGTTCCTCTTCCTAACTACTATCCACGCAAGCATCAATCCGCAAACTATGCAGACACATCGCCTACTACAGAAGAGCAAGTCACCTCGATACCGACGAAACGTAAAAGAAGAAAAACAAAAGCCATAACAAGTTGCGAGAGATGTCGACACGCCCACATCAAGTGTGTTTCGAGGGGTCCTGGAGAGTCCTGTGAAAACTGCGCAAAGCGAGCGATACAACCCTGCAGTTTCACCCAACCTCACGACGAAATGAGCGCTAAGCCAGCAGTCAAAGAGAAAGAACTCGGTTTACATTCGCCTCAAGTTCGACACTTACAGTTCTTGGCAGCTTCTGCTATAGCATATATGGAAGAACAAGCGTCCGAGGTCTAAGCTTCAGAGATAAAATCCGCCATGGTGGTCCGCTGTACGAAAATGCAATTCTCCCCCTTTTCCTCATCGCCCTTATGTGTACTTAATCACTAGGTTCAAAATAAAACATGGATGAATGATAATTCAAGTTACAGTTTCTTGTATTTTTTATTTAATAATATCACATATTAACAACCAAATAATTTTTTAAATTAATAATAACTGTACTATGAAGTCTTAAAACTACGTAATTATTAATGTATCGAATATATTCAAAATCGCCCATGTATAGGCGCCGAGGTATAGTCCGAATCCATAAACATTGGAACGTGATAACCCCAACCCTAACCCTGATATACCTATCTATATATGGGTTAGGGTTAGAGGTAGAAGCAGCCCCAATATTAGATTACGAAAACATGCATATATGATATAGCTAAGTCTCTACGTAGGCTTAAGATAGTTTCCGTTTTCGGTTACAGTATGGAGATCTCAAGTATAAAAACGAAACATGTACTAACGGAGATGGGAACGAACGATTGCATTGAAGTTTGTTATATAGTGTACATTGATAAAACAGGAAAAGTAGCCAGAACTATCATAACTTCATAATCTAGTAGTACATTGTGTACATACCTAGCTTAATGTGAAGCTAGAGGAAGCGAAATCAAGCAGTTCCGATGCATTGAATTGAGGCTAATGGGTTGCCGTTGGGCTTGTAGCATTCTGTAGAGGGTGTAAGTTTCATACTAGATGTAGCATCTGATTTCGAATATTACTTACTCCCGGACGTCTTTTTAGATTCATCAGAAGGACCAGAATAGAACTTGCACTTATCACCTGCCTTCTTCTCGCAGTTGTTGGGGCAGTTGCAAGCCGAATCTGTGAAAGGTAAAAACAGTTAGTCAGTCGATATTATTAAGTGGGTGAGTTGGACAATAAATACGAACATGCATCGGTGGCGACCAGGGCAGCTCTATCATCGATAGCAACGCCCATTGCCTGGTTTGCAAACTGGAGCGCGAAGGCGGCAATGATCGAGGTTTTGAAGAGCATTGTGACGAAGGTTTGATGGTTAAGATAATTTTGTAAATATGCTGGTATAGTTTGGAATTGTACAGGAGCTTCGTAGTAAGACGATGTAAAACTGTGTTTGGATGAGTTGGCTATAAGGAGGGACCTTAAAGTTCATTTTATACTTTTTCGGTTTCTATTTGAAGTCTGTTTCCTACATGACTTAACTTGGAGAAACACTCATTACACTCTATTTTAAGATTCAACAACGATCATCACATCTAATTAGTAACAAAAATGACACAGTGATACTTTTTCAGGAAGCTTGAGAAACAACATTTACTATGATGACGAGTTCATGCCAATGGAGTTGTAGACTAAATCTGCCAAGGTTAAATGTGATGACTTCTTTTCCGTTTATTTTTGGCTCCATGGTCTAATAAAAATACTCGGCCCTAATGTCGGGGCCGAGCAACTTACAGCAGTAGAAAAATTTGCCAGCTGATCGTCGTCGCGAAGGAATCGTTACTTTTTGCAAGTCCCATCCGGGGCATCTGGACTCTGGAGTCGATATGTGGATCATTCAGCTCTCCCCCTTTCACCCAATCCAGCTCTACTTAAGCTTAATGCGAACCTTGTCAAATGTGTTGATCATTTTTGCGGGGGAATCTAACCCATGCTCTGTGCCGCACATACTAGCCGCGTAGTATGCCAAGTGTAACGCTAGTGATGTTGGCAATGACATTATATTACGTACACATAAACGTCAAATATTCCATTTTTATACTCGTCGGCAGTTGGGTAGTATTGCACCTTCACTGAATACCTCTTAGCTTCATAACTACCTACCTACCTATACATAGAGCTATTAAATCAACATACAAAATCTCCCACTTGCAGATATCAGGATACAGGTGACGACAAATACGACTCGAGAAGAGAATACCAACGAAGCTGATAGTCCTGGATATACTTATTCAAACATAGGTTCCTATGTTACTCATAAGATAGCCTTGTATATGATGAGGCGATTAGGGACTCGTAATCACCCGCTCCTTCAGGAGGTCAGAGGCTGAGAAAGTGGATCAGTTCGATTGAGTATAGCTTTTTGATACGGCGGAGTATTTCAATTGTTTAGTATTGTTGATAAATTTAGTATATAGCGTTGTAAAAAAAAACTATTATGCGTGTCGTCGTGCATCTAGTGTGGCTCTTAATAATTCTCCTGGTGATGATCGAAGGAGCGGGATCTACACCCCAGGCCTAGTCAGTCATCTAAGGAGATAATCAGAACATGATCCGATCAGCCGTTTTAGGATTTTCTTCCATGGTGTAAAGATCGACTTCACCAATTTTTCTGGCACAAGATATGGATGGTAATACGAAAATAACTATTCAGGGTAGAGGCACGATGGGGATATAAAGACTAGAGTTACTCGACAAACTCTTGTTCCACCATCTTATCCAACCAAGCCCCGACATTCCAGAAACACGATTCATTGTATCTCTCACTTCTTAAACTCAAGTCTCATTCAATATGCAGTACAAGCAACTGATCGCGGCCTTTGCTGTTACGGCATGGAGCGCCATTTCGACAGTCGCCATGGAGCACGGTGAATATGCCGAACACAACGGTCTTCTGGTTCGATACCATCAGCTTGCTCCTGGTGTATTCAGTGGCATTCGAGCCGAGGATTGGAACGATGCAAGTATGCCTTATCTACCTACCTATAAATCGATATATTTCATCTACTAACTGCAATAGTCCATCAACGCTCTGATGAAGAGTTAGATTTCAACACAATTAAAACCCGCGACATTGACTTAGGAAACAACGAAACACTAGCAGAGCTCGTGGATCGCAATCTTGAAGCCCAATGCCAATTGGTTTACAATTGTGTCAAGAAGACTGGGAGTGCTGCTATTTCAAAAGGTTGGGAAATCTGGCTTAAGACTGCCGAAGTTTCAGGTATGATCTCCAGCTTTCATGTTAGATGGCCATGATGAACTGATAAGAAACACCACCTCTTAGCCGAGAGAGCTAAAAAGGTCGGCCTAGTGGACTTCCTTAAGTCACCATTTTTTGCCAACGCCGGCGGGGTTGCTATCGCAGGAATTATTGCTGCCCATGTCAATGGACAGGCGAACCCCGCAAGTTGCAGCACTTCGGACACAGATGCTGACCTAGTCGCTTCTGCTATTTCGGCGGCGGTTGCATCTAACCCAACTGCCAATGTGGTTTCAGTTGATATCAACGGACCGAGGGGATCATGGAATATCGTCGTCTCGGCTGCGCCCGCTGGTCAGACCCCCAAAACCACTTGTTAAGCAACTACGGGTAGAGGATTCAATGAAAAACCCAAGGATTAGAGACTGGGATAAGTTTCGTATTGTGTTGGTGCGGGTCGTCGTTTGATGGACAAAACAGGTACTTGGAAAGGCCACAAGTATAGTGCTGTTCTCCAGGCATATATTCCAGGCAACCTCAACTTCTATATTATCATCATGCATTCGTTTATGTACTAGTTAGCGGAAGTAGTTAACTGAGTTCGGCTTTCACCAACCAGAAAACGTCGTCACCTAGTTGTAGGATCGAAGTGAAGGGAACCTCCAAGGGGTTCCTTTCCTAGTCTGGCTTAGTATCTGTCATTAGAGCTGAACTGTAGTTGACCAAAGTATGGAAGTTATTGTTTATATAGGCGACGGGAAGTTATTAATCAATGCTTGTGTGTAATTTACTTGCTTCAGTTAACAAGAATCATTACGTTACAATTCTTATGTAAAAAAAATAAACCCGATGCGTACGTTGGTCGTTCATTAGGGGCCGCGCACCGCTAGCTTCACGGCAATTCAGCTCGGCCCACATGATCACTAATTTCAGCTTGGATTTGGTCATATGGACCATAGTCGCTTCGCCCCCATAATAGCGGGTTCTTTGCCAATACATCGCGTGCTGCCAAGCGAAACAGCCACCAGCCTTCTTAATGGGATAGATGATGATCGCTTGGGATTAAAATAGCTCGGGTGAGAACCCGTCCCTCGCGGCCGGAGACCTTGATGAACCTGAACAGCACTTAGAGCTGTTTGAATCACAGCATCGTAGGTCGGGTACTCGATGTCGTTCAACACGAGGTAGCAGTCGCCGCGGGCTTGTCGTAGAGTCCCGGCTGGGTGTGTAGCCGGGGAGTCTCTTTGGGGACCGCTGATGTATGACGCATTTCGTTGGTTTTGTGATGTTCTTATACTTCGTAGAAGGACCTCTCTTGCGAGTTTTGGGTCCTGCCAAGGACCTCGTCATCTTCTGCTAAGAGCTTGGCAAGCTCTTCTTGGCGTTGGTTGATCTCAGTCGAAAAGTCAACGCAAATATTTCAAGAACCTTTCTGTCCCCAATAGAAGCACATATGTTACTACGCGCCCATAGGGCATCCCCTGCGTCTAGTAAGTTCTGTTCTCGTAACATTCATCTCTTTCTCCCCTTTTCCCACTAAGGCAGCTGGACCGAGTTCCGTGATTGAATAACCGTCTGGATGGTGCTTGGTACCTTCATCTCCTGGGAGCACGCCTCCATAGAGGCGAGTGAGGAGCGCGCTTAAGCCCCATCTGCTGGAAAAGCTAGACTTCATGTACCAGGGATGAGATAGGTATCTTAAAGCATGATACCTACCAGTAGCGATATCTTTCTCATCCGTGAACCATTGTGTTCGGGACCACTCTGGTCTAGGGAGGGACAGGTAGCGTACGAACCACTTTCGCAGATCGAGAATCATAGGAATTAGGTGTGTGAAAAGATCGGGGGGGTCATCAATCCTGAAGAATATTAGTTCAACTGTCTACCAAGGACAAGAAGAGAGCTTGCTAATCAGGGGATGAAAATGGAGGGGAATGAGATATGAACGGTCGCCTGCTTACATCATTGCTCGCCGAAGTCGAGGTTCGAATAATACACTAACAAGTCTAATAGCTGTTTCTCGAAGTCGTATGGGGATGTTGAACACGGCATTGTTAAGAGCCGCTTTGGACACTTGCTTGTTGGATACTGCTGGGACCATGTGATCTTGCTCATACCGGTCGCACCATTTCTGCAATGCGTCCAACCAAGCTAAGCCGTCATCAAACTCGAAACTCGGGTAGGGATGCAGTTGGTCATATGAAATCTCCATAGCCTCACCCATGTCTTTCCAGAAAATGCCCAGAGCGCATCTCTCGACATCGGTCAAAAGACGCCAGTCATACATGGCATTCCAGCGGATAGGCTCCAGCGCAAGTAGGCCCAGTGTATATAACATATCGTTGTTAGTGATCTTACCAGATTTCCGATACCTTCCGTGCAAGTAGTTCATGCGAGCCACGCCATCTATGACACGTGTAGAGGAGGGCTCATTGAGCACGACCTCTGCGATTAAGATAACAGTGTCTGCGGCACGCTTGGAGGCCGTGGAGCTTCGTGATAGCTGTCCCGTCGAGGTTAGGACGCTAGAAATAGAGGGGATGCCGAAGGTCTAACGGAGGTCATTAGTACGTGAAGCCTTCCCATACTGGATTCTTACAGACCTTGAACAGTGCGAAGAATATAGATCCTGAGAAGATGCTGGGAAATTCGAGTGTCGCTATATCTAGCACGATTGCATGCGCATCCATGAGGGATAGTGCTCTCAAGGATTGACGGCTTTCCGGGTTATATCGGCGGACGATGCCATTGCGACGTTTATATCTCAAGAAATGTGCCACGGTGACGTAGATAGATACAACTCCCACTAACACGTTGCCCCACGACATTCTGAGCCGGGCTGGATGATTACTTCGAAATGAGGATATTCAAGGAACAACAATATGAAAGACTCTTCTTAATGTCGAACTTTCTTTCAACTTCGATATAACACCAAACGCCGTATGTTCCATGCGAAAGGCTGTTGGCAATTTTTCATAACAAGTTGGCCATAAATCTTGACCGACTTCCACCCCGTGTTTTTAGGTAACCCCTAGAGACTTTGCCGCCGTGGCTGCTGCGTGGGTGTTGCCATCAGAGATCATGATTGGCCGCCCCTACCCGACGTGTCGAGCCGTGTCTCACTGCGCTGCCCCATAGCAAACAGCCATATTACAGTTCCTAGATGAATATACTATTATTCTGGGCATCATTTTCGCTCTTCTGTGTATACTCGTCTTCGATAATGGACAATCATCTCGCCAGTGCCGCGGCTCATTATAAGGAGTGCATGTTGGTCTCGTGTGCAGCTAGGTAGGACTGATCGTACCTAGAACAGAGCTATCTAGGTAAGAAAACATGCAGGCTGTACGGCCCAGAAAGGCTCCGAAACAAGATGTTTTCTGCACGGTTTATTCCCCTCATACTGCACCAAACGCCATTGACGTCTATTCTGACGGCACGAAAGCCTCAGGCCTTGGCGGTCCAATTGCATCATCAAAATGAATGCAGGACCTCCCTGAGCGACACAAGAACCCTTCGTAAACTCCGGGCATTGCACGTGGGCGGCAATATGCAACCTGCTTAGCCCTCCCTTCTCAAGACTGTCTTCACGCTGACTACGATGGCTCAAAGTGCTGAAATGACAGGCCCCGACTTCCTGGCCATCGAGAGTTGGAGGCGTGGGATTCGTGATTTGGTCCGAATACTTCCAATCCAGTTTCTAGTGGCTTACAAGTATGGTTGGTGGTTGTTTCATAGTCGCAAAGGTCAATGGCGCCGTGCTTCGACACAGCTAGGGATGTATATCAACTACGCTTTCCGATTCGGCTCTCCTGTTAAAACGACAACCCAAGTTTCGTATGTCGAACCGAACGATACCTAATCGCAATACACCTTGCTTGTGATATTTGACGAAGCCCGAAGTCTGCGAGGCCAGCCTGCGGGAGGATCGATTCACACGAGGACTAGGGATTAGGGAAAGGTTGATTATATTGAGCCACCGTTGTATGTCAGTGTCGGCGGGATGTCTCAACCGAAAAAAAAAAAAAAAAGCGGCAGGTCTTCAGACGACACCGATGCAGCGTATTCCAGATGATCGCGATCCTCAACCATCAAATCTTCGCACGCATACATACCTCGGTATTGGAACGGCATCATTTGCCAGTATTCATTTTGCAGCTTGGAATTCCCAGTTTCCATCTGAGTGGCAAAGGTCTCCCTGATGATACAATTGCTGTGTGATGTGGGTATTGCTCGCCGTATATGGAACTGGGAAGGTAATTGTCTGCGGGAGAGAAGGGTACAAGAATATCGGTCTTGATACGCTTGGAGCATACAAGCGACGCTTTCTAGGCTGCTTGTGTTTCTTTATTCCTGCTTCGCTGTATCTTTTTACCAGGCTCATCATCATTGCTGAGTCTTTATGGAGTTTACGAGAAAGTTGCCTCCAGGAGCATTTCGAACTGTTGAATGGGCCAAATTTCAGCCCTCCAGCTGCCAAACAGATGCCAAGAGGAGCAATCAGGTGTCAAGATAAAATGCAATTAGGAGTCCTCGGACTCAAGACTTCATGTTGTAGAACGCACCATCTACAAAATACAAGTTTGAGAATGAAACACTCGATCTAGATGCGATCGAAATGTGCCGAAGTAGCTTCCAACTCGGTGTCAGGTGAGCTCAGGTCAGGGTCGAGCGTCTAAGATAAGCAATTCCTGATTGGAAGGTATCAGTAACATTTTCATAGGTGGTGCAAGCTTTGGGGGTATGGCGTGCTCGAACATCAACAGGGCTGAGTGGACAACGTGAAACAGTAGGATTGCGCAACTTCCAGATTTTAGGTAGTGATCAAGAGACACTTTGTCAGCAGCTCGGATAGATACCCAAGGCAGTCAGATGGCTTCGGACACGCGAATCTTAACCGTCGCGAAAGCGTTAGTGTGTTTATAACCCCCGTGTTAATCGAAATAAACTGCATTCGCCGCCATTATTTCTCGAAAACGATCACCTAACACGCACGAAAGGATATGGTCCGTGAACTAGATTACGCGTTCGGAACCTATCATTTAAGCTTATACGATGGCTACTTCCTACGGCGAAGATAGCCCCTTATTGGGAGCGGATCTCGCGGACCAAGCTTCAATCCGGTCGTCTTCGATCCACAAGGTTTCCACCGAAGAAGAAGATGGTCCATCGTCACCCCCGGAATTTGGGAATCTCGAAGACGACGTTCTACCAGAAGACACTGTTCTGGGTCGCAACATTAAATGGAAGGATGCATTCATCATAGCCATCTCTCGAGTTATCGGCAGCGGGATATTCGTCGTCCCTGGAGTTATTTTAACTTCTGTTGGGAGCATCGGGCTGACCCTCTTACTCTGGGTCCTGGGCGCCGTTATCGTAGCATGTGGGCTAGCTGTCTCCCTCGAATATGGCTGCATGTTGCCAAGAAGCGGAGGAGACAAGGTCTACCTCGAATTCACATATCCTAGGCCACGTTTCTTCGCTTCGACCATGATCGCCGTCCAAGCCGTACTTCTGGGCTTCACGGCGAGCAATTGCATCATCTTCAGCCAATACGTGCATTTCGTATTCGACGTCGAGACTCGAGATATTTCGAAGAAGGCCCTAGCGGTAGCGCTCCTCACAATCATAACTATCATTCATGGTGTCTGGTACCGGGCTGGAATACGAATTCAGAATTTCCTAGGCTGGGTAAAAATCGGCCTAGTTATATTCATGCTGTTCGCGGCTCTCTACGTTGTCATATTCAGACCGAACCCCGAGGGCGCAGAGAACAATAGACCGATGAGATTACAGTCTTGGGAAGGAATTTGGGAGGGAAGCGACTGGAATCTTGGGACCCTTGCGACTTCGCTATTCAAAGTCTTTTATTCTTACGCTGGATTGTCCAATCTAAACAACGTCATGAATGAGGTTAAGAATCCCGCCAGGACTCTAAGATCAGTATCTCTTACGGTCAGTTCATTCCTTAAACAGAATTCAAGGTTAAACAACAATTTTCTCACACTAGAAGATACTGACGACCTCAAAAGGCTCTAGTTTCGGCATGCTTCTTGTACCTGCTCGCGAACTTGGCTTATTTTGCGGTGGTGCCCATCGAAGAGATAAAACGTAGTGGCCAACTGGTATCCGCTCTCTTCTTTGAACGTACTTTTGGTCCAAATGTCGGCAAAATCATACTCCCTTTAGCAGTCGCACTTTCAGGTAAGCTTCGTATCTAGATATTTCAGACACTTATTTTAACTGAAATCGCTCTTTTTAGCTGCTGGCAACGTCATGGTTGTCACATTCTCAGTGGTGAGTGCGCCGTTCTCTTTTACGACTTATTAGTTTCCACAGATAGGACAGGTTCTGATCGACTTTTAGTCACGGCTTAACCAGGAAATCGCCCGCGCCGGCTTTTTGCCTTTCTCGAGATATCTATCTTCCTCGAAACCTTTCAACACGCCTATGGGCGGCCTTATTGTGCACTACATCCCTTCCGTGCTCGTCATAGTACTTCCGCCATCGAGTGAGGTTTACTCTTTTATACTAGAAGTAGAGGGCTATCCGGGACAGATATTTGCGCTTGCAACTTCGATAGGAATTATCTGGCTTCGCTACAAGCGACCGGATTTGAAGAGGCCCTTCAAAGCCTGGATCCCGGCCGTAATCTTTAGAATCGTCCTATGTTTTTGTCTTCTCGCAGCTCCTTTCTTTCCTCCCTCGCATCCGAAACCCGGCGGGCTCTTCTACGCGACATACGCAATTGTTGGAGTTGGCATGTAAGTGACAAGACACACCGATATGCATCCATTTCTAATCATGGAGGCTTACAAATTCGCAGACTTGTATTCGGCGCTTTATACTGGCTGGTATGGACAGTTATATTACCCCGACTCGGGGGTTACAGGCTCGAAGAGAAGCAGGACGTGTTAGACGACGGCACAGCTATCACCGTGCTGACCCGAGTGCCCAAGGTTGAGTAAGCGTACCGAACTTTAATGGCCGGACGCAATATTGAACAATGATTGTGCAACCTTTGTATATGCTGATAGGGATCGGATTTTACTGAACAGGAGCTAAGTAACGTACGATAGAAATAGGATGACAAATAGACTAGTATTTCTAATCAGAGCTCGCTAAATGGGGTCAAGATGCATGATGCCGGCATTCGTGTCAATCGGTGGGCGCATGACGTCCTGTCGCGGCCCCTTCGAGCTATTGTCGCAACCGTAAGGTGAGAATTGCGTGCTTGCGGGGAAGCTTAGACTTACTTGTCTACCTAACTTGGGAGGTCAGACCATAAACTACTGATAGGTATATATGAGGTCACATCCCGATGCCGTAGCGAATACTAAGAAAGCCAACTACCTACCTAACCGAGAACCATATAAGGAACAAGGCTTATCCTTTGCTATCGACCGTCCACTATCTCGATATACTGTATCTACAGGCAACACTATAAGACACAATGGCATCAGCAGACGTTCAGATCCCAAGCATCGTCCCGGCCTTCGTAGCTGGTGGCCTCTCGGCTGCGGCTCCAACCACATCGCCGGACGATGTCGACACAGTGCTGAACTACTACAAGGACCCGGAAGATGGCTCAGCTCCCCACCCCACATATACGGACCGTCCCGAAACCTTTGAGCGACGTAAGTCTAATAGTCCTGCATCGAAAATCATAATTATACATATCAACTAATCTCGCTTGGTAGCCGTCTCAACTCAGCCAGTCCACATCACCGACGTCACGGGAAAGGAGTCCCAGTACACCCTCGACAAGAACGGCTTCCAGTACCACCATCATGTTGCTCAAGAGAAGGACTTCGTGGACGATGACCACATCAAGGCAGTCTATTACCCGGAGACCGAGCAGCTGCTCAAGGATGTGTACGTACTCTCCCATGCCTTACTCATATAATCGCCGGAATCTATCTGTAAGAGGAAGCTGCTAACCTCGGGCATATTTTAGCACCGGCGCGTCCAAGATCTTCATCTTCGACCACACGATCCGCCGCCAACCCTCTGACCAGCGGGCCAGCAAGGACCGCGGCGTAGCCCTGCGCGGGCCGGTGAACCGCGTGCACATCGACCAGACGTACGCGGCGTCGCTGTCGCGCGTGCCGCACCACCTGCCGGCGGAGGAGGCCGCGGAGCTGCTCAAGGGCCGGGTGCAGATCATCAACGTGTGGCGGCCGATCTCGACGGTGCAGCGGGACCCGCTGGCGATCGCGGACGCGCACTCGGTCGGCGAGGACGACCTCGTCCCCGTCGCGCTCATCTACCCCACGCGCAAGGGCGAGACCTTCGCCGTGCGCCACTCCGACCGCCACCGCTGGTACTACAAGAAGGGCCTCACGCCCCAGGAGGTCCTGCTCATCAAGTGCTTCGACTCCAAGACGGACGGCCGCGCGCGACGCGTCCCGCACACGGCGTTCGTGGACCCGCGCACCGGCGACGACGTGCCCGCGCGGGAGAGCATCGAAGTGCGGGCGCTGGTGTTCCACCCTAACGATCGGGACTAAAGGACCCCTTAGCCAATTGGGCTCACAAGAGAATGGAAATAGTGTAAGCTATGAGAAGTTCGCGCCTGAGTGGACGGCGGTAGAAGGGTAGATTGTCACAATGTAGGATTGCACAAGATTGATCATAGAAATGTAACGTACATCTAAATTTACACGTTTTGGCTCAAAAATTGCTGTGTTGGTTGAAAAGAAAGGCACCTATGGTGCGATGATTGGATTCATTGAAGTCAGGGGTGTTGAGCGACAAAAAGAGCCCGAGCATCCACCAATTCCAGCAAACGCACAACTGACAGCTAAGCGAAGCTGAAAAGAGACCATTCGGAAAAATCCAGGTCGTAGTGGACTGTTATGATAACTAAGTCAGATTCAAATGCACCTTTCTCCTATGTACTTGCGTACGTAGGTCGAGATATCTCGAGCGCCGCCCAATGCAAATGTGTAACCCACCCATCTATGCCCCTTTCTTTTCCTTTCCCGCCTTCCCCCATTTTCCCGCTTGGGCCCCATAATTTAATCACCCACTACCCCTAAGTGTACCTCCTCGGGTATCACAACGTCTTCACCACCTGTAGCCAAGCCCTCACAGAGTCTCCAAAGCGCTCTCGAAATCCAGCCCCCGAAACCCCTCCTCCACCGTCCACGCGCGGCCCTTCTCCGGCTCGTTCAAGAACGCGCAGGCGCGCCCGACGACCAGCAGCCCGGGGGGCCGGCTGCCCTCGTGCTCGACCGCCTCGACGACGCGGTCCAGCGTCGTCCGGATGACTCGCTGGTCGGGGCAGCTGGCGCGCTCGACGACCGCGCAGGGCGTGGTGCGCGGCCACAGCTGTCTTCTCGCGCTCCCACCGGACACACCTTCCACACCCTCCTTATTATCCTTCTCCTTCTCCGTCTCCGCCTCCACCGGCGCCGTCAACTCCGCCACCAGCCCGCCGATGCGATGCAGCGCCATGAGGAAGACCACGGTGCGACTCGGCACGTACTCGGGCGGCGCGGGGGGGCGGCCCTTCTTACCCGTGCCCGTGCAGATTAGCACCTGGTCCGCGACGTCGCGCTGCGTGCAGGGGATCGCGGCGAACAGCGGCGCGGAGAGCGCGGATGTCACGCCCGGCAGCACCAGCACCCTGTCGCCGAGCCCGTGCGCGCGGAAGTGCGCGACCTCCTCGCCGCCGCGGCCGTACAGGTACGGGTCGCCCTGCTTGAGGCGCAGGACGACGCGGCCCGCGCGCACGCCCGCGATCGCGCGCTCCATCAGCTCCGCCTGCGCCGCGTCCGCGTTGCCCGGGAACTTGCGCGCGATGTGCACGGGGGTGCGCCGCGGGATCAGGTCCAGGACGCCCGACGGCACCAGCTTGTCTGCCAGGATGAGGTCCGCGGACTGGATGGCCTTGTGCGTCGCGCGCGTCAGCATGTCCGGGTGGCCCGGACCCGAGCCCGCGAGGATGATGCGGCCCCGGTCGGTGGGGTTGCTGGAGGGCGTGGAGGACTTGCCGATGGATTCGGCGGGGCCCATGTCCTCGTAGGATTTGAGAATGGTGGATACGTCGTCGTCGGTGATTGCGGCTAGTCGCTTCAGCGGCCAGTACTCGCATATTTGGCTTAGCCAGCGCATGCGTCTGTTCTTTGCAGCGTCCAAATCCGCTTCGGTGACTAGCTTGTTGAAATTTGCTGATTGGTCGATCGAATCGTCCACATCGTCTCCGTCCGCTAGGGCCATATGAAGCAAGTGATCCTCCTCTTGTATCTTCCTCCGCACGTCGCCTAGTCGCGAGCAAGCAGCTCCCAAGTTCGGCGGTAGGGAAGCAGCTACTTCTCGGCGTATCCTCGACGCTAACTTACAACCGCGTCCATTTGTTGTTATGCCGATCTGCAGCGGGCCGTCGACGTGTGTAGATAGGAGGCTAAAAGTGCATAATTGAGGCGCATCGACGACATTTACGGGTATTCGATTGCGCTTGCAAAGAGACGATATGTGTGCGCCTACATAGTCAGCGCCAAGTTTATAGAGTAGGGGTCTCTATGCTCGCATACTCAATGGGTCCCTAGGTCCATAGGTCACGAAGACAGCGTCGACTATGTGTCCTACCTCTTCTCTTCCAAGAGTAAACAAATGCTCGTCCCGAAAGGCTTCCTTAATCCATTTTACTTCGCCATCGTCTATGCGCTTTTGTAGCGCATAATGCAGCTCTGCCGTCTCCGGCGCAAGCAGGATCGGCGATGCGCCCGCGCCTAAGGACTGTCCGCATCGCCCAGCCGCAAGAGGATTCGACCCGACGATTAAGTGAATATGTGATCGGGCGTCCGTCGCCGTCAGCATAGAAACATGGCTAGCCATATTCACCTGCTCCGTGGCGATGAAGCGCGATGAAGTTTCTTCCAAGTTATCTCAGCTAAGCTGATGCTAGTGGAGGGCCCCTAGGTCCACTGCTGAAGAATTGAATTATGGATAGAGAGAATAAGAGAAATCGGAGAGGCGCATCACGGTGGGAACAGGGAAATATTCATCTTCTCCGATCCAATTCCTGGGAAATAACTCACTCTAAACATCAACCTACTATGTAAAGGAAAGAAAATTACTAGCCAAGGAGGTTATCCGCGACTAGAGGCGATGTCGCCATCTGCCACAGCGGAAACTCTTTTACCAAAAGTCTAAGAGTCTGGACCGATTCCCGGCATTTTGGCTTCTCCATGCAAGTTTTTAGCGGGGCGCGAAGCGTCTTGGAGGGGCATTATTCTGACGCAATCGTACCGATAAGTGTTATCGAGCCAATCAGAAACAAGGTATATGGTAGCATCTAAGACTTTAAGCCGCCGCAGACCGAGTTCCGCGGGTGCTGACCGGAGATCTGTAAGTTGGATAACAGAAGCTGACGTGGTTTAGGTAACTTGGCAACTCGCATCGTCGATAGATTCAAGAGATAGGAGTTGATCTAACGATAGCTAGACTGGATAGAATTGTGACATGGCATCAAGTTTCACTTAGTCACGTATTCGTATGTATCCCTATCCTACACCCGTTTGGAAGTGTTGTGAGTGTGGTGTCCCTTTTACACATAGTAATACAGTCCCCGGGAGATTTTATACAAGTCCGTAACAACGCCATGACATAACCCGTTCATTGGAACCCATCCTCCCTAAGCTCCTTCATCAAGTCCTCCAACTGCATCTTCTTGCCGCCCTTCGTCCTTCGGGGAGAAGGACCGTGCTTCTTGATCCTTTCCTGGGCGCTGTAGATGCCGCTGCTATCGGCATTCAAGTGAATGACTCTCGGTTTTTGTCCTTGTGTGGCAGAGCGAGACCGTACGCCACCATCATTCGGCACCGGACCACCTCGTCCTAGTCGAATTGGCCGTACGACCCTGGTCTTAGCCCCTAGAGCCCATAGGTCTCCCCATCGCGCCTTGCGCGCGTCGTGATATGCTGTCTTGCTGAAGCTCTTGGGGATCGTCCACCTTTCTATGTTGCCAGTAGGCGTACATAGGTCCATAGTCACATGGCCACGTCGCTTCAACGGAGGAAGAACATTCCTGGGAAGAGATAAAGGGTTCGGCTCTTCCGTAGCCTTTTCGAAACCCTTAAATGCGCGTTTGGTTATATCACCTCCCTGCCGAGGAATATTGGCGGCCTCAGTGTTCGGTAAAGCACCTCGTTGGATAGCAACGAAGCTGAAGTTGATATCCTCATGGTTGCGATGTGTAGCCCCAAGTACCCTTTGTAGGAACGGCGGGCGGATAAAGCGCTGGCTGAAATGGCAGAAGTCCTTGCGCCCACCACTCAGTCCAGGCGTCAAATACATCGGGCATTCCTTATGGTTCGTACAGGGAGCAATGATCATGCCCTCCTCACGAACGCGGCGCTGTTCAATCTCGATCGCTTCCGGTTGGGGTTCCGAAGTAGGGGAGACGATAAATTCGTTAAGTAATCGAGAACGGACATCTGCCACGGCTTCGAAGCCACGCGGATGGCCTTTCTCCATAACAATAAGCACCCCGCCCTCGGGCGACAACATTTCCCACAAGTTGTCCAGAAGAGCCTTGCGCTGAAATCCTTCTTTCAATGGGAGCAGCAGATGGGAGGCGATAATGATATCAAACGACTTCCTAGGAAGCGGCTTTCCACCGCTATCCAGCATGTCGGGATGTTCGCCAGAATGCAGGTAATCCGGTAAACGTGGGAGAAATGTAGTGTTGTGAAGAAATTGTGATACCCGGTGTCGTAGCTGATTAGATCCGACCACAACCGTTTTCTTCCCTGGTGGTTCATGTCCAGGCGTCTTACCTCCTTGGGACATCATGTCCCACTCAGTCTGTAGTACTTGCTGCCAGGCCGCTAAACCAGCTCCTCCTGCGCCAACATCCAGTACCCGAGGACCCTCGCCATTGTTTCTAGATATGAGTTTAGAAACCCACTCGGAGCCTAGACGTTTTCGAATCTCAACTAGTATGCTCATCGTAGAGGCGTACATCCCAGGCAAGTTCGTCGCGATATACGCATCGGCCTCGATCTCACTCATTCTATGATGACCTGCTTCCATGGCTACAGCTTTCTGTTGGGCATTCTTCCTCGCCTCGGGGGTGGCAACTGAGTGGGGAAGACCACCACCACCGAACGCCTTCTCTGCAGTTTCTTTGATATGTTTGATATCTGTTCGGTCGAGTAATTTGCTGATTGGGTCGACGAAGTCGGCTTTAGGAAGTTGAATAGTGGTAGGATCCGTTCTCCATTGACCTATTTTCGTATAGTCATGAAGACGACTGGTCAGTGACTGAAACGTCGCATCTGGTTCACCTTCATCCTCCTCCTCATCTTCTTCTTGCTCTTCCTCCAAAGGCTCATCTTCGTCGACTTCATCTTCTTCGGCTGCCCGTAGGCTAGACTTCTCAAAATCTTTCTGTAGTTTCAAGAGAGCATTGTACTCTCTTTGATTCTTAGCTACTGCGGTGATGTAACTGAGCCCAGCTTCGGATGGCAGATCCTCTGATTCCGCGCCCTCTGCCAGAGAGACATCGGCGGTTTGTCCTAAGTCTCCAGGGAGAGGAGCAGGCATCTCGGAAGCGTAAACGAATTCCTCCAGTTGCCCGTCTTCGGTTTCTCGCAGCAAGACTTTCTGTGATGGGTCGCGTGACAGGTCATCGGGAATAAATTCGGAGGTTGGCATTCCCACATCCTCTGGTTGTGTCTCTCGAAGCGGCGCTCCATATAGTCGCTCGTATAACTCATATTCTTCCTTATTCAGGTAGCCCTTAGGTAGAGTGTCGCCGAATGCATGTTTCGCTTGCCGCACCGTGATTTCGATTTCGCTGGGACTCGATGGCTGTGCTTCGGGTTGTACATCTTGCAGTTTGCGCTTCGAAGTTGAGAAGAAACGTCCATTCCTTCTTCGACCAGATGAAAAAGCTCGAATGCTGGAGGGCGTTGGCCGGGGTAATCTTCGTGGCGGATCAGGACGCAGACCAACGAAGCCGTTCTCGAACAAATTAAGAAGCCGAGTCCTGCATGAGGGACATGCATTTTGGGCTCTCGCAGCGGAGGACAACATCGTGTCAATGTCCTGTCTACTACCTCGAAATTATTAGACTTCAGTATGGAAATAGAATCGCGAAGGTGAAATGTTCAAGGTAAATTTTTGTATGGGAACTTTTATCGATAGACACTAGCGCATAGGGGCCCTGACAGCTCTAACCACTAAAACAACAGGCATTGTTAAGAAGACCCCGCTTAATTGCTGCTAATGAATTCAATTCAATTAGAGCATCCATCGCATTACGCCTCCGAGTCCAGAATGTCACAACTCTAGTTCTCTCACGAAGCCAATTACACTATGAAACCTTGGAAACTAAGTCCCACAACCTGTGTTCCTGTTGTACATATGGGTTCAGTTAGGTATGTAGTTCTTAACTCTAACTGCCACCAAGATCGGCCAAAGTCTTGACCCCGCCAGGCCGAGCAGCACCACCCTGTCCACTTACTTTTTGACCCTTGACTTGTATCGGTGCAGGTGGTGCTCGAGGGCTGTTGACGTTGAACTGGGAACTCTCCGCCGCTTTGTAGGGATCAAACTAGTCTTATTAGCATCATGCGATCGCACGAAGCGCTTGGTCTAGGGTAAGTGTGAGAATGCAACGTACCGAGAAGAGAGACACGAAGTACAGCCCAAAGAAGGTGAGGATAGCGTTGAAGAAGTGGAACGGGCTAAATTTCCACGGCCGTCCGCCCAGCGTCTGACCACTTCGCCTCGCTGCCGGCGCCGAAGAGGGGCTTCCCAGTGTCCGCCCAGGTGTTTTGAAGGATGCGCCCGGCGCACTCGTCCCAGCCAGCTTGACAGCCTTCTCCACCGCGGAAATCAGAGCGGGCGGGTTCGCTCCGCGGATGGTCTCGATCACGGCGCCGTTCTTGAAGATGAGGAAGGTCGGCATCGCGCTCACGCCGTGGGACTGGGCGATGGCCTGCTGGCTGTCCACGTCGACCTTGCAGAACGTGATCTTGCCCGGCTTGGTGTACTTGGTCGACAGCGACTCGAAGGTGGGCGCGATCATCTTGCAGGGTCCGCACCAGTCGGCGTAGACTGTAACGCGCGCATTTGTAAGCGGATGGCAATGATGCGACAGGCAGGTTAGGACTTACAGTCGGTGACCACGATGGTCGAAGACCCCAGGATGCGTTGCCATTCATTTGTTGAGCTGATTCTGACCGTCATTTTGGCTGTCTTGGTTTGATATATTTGCCTTCGTGTGGTTTTAGGATGGAGGTTGAGTGTAGTAGGTTGTTAGAGTTGATGAAAGATGATTGCGGGTTGGTCTTTAGCCGATGACGAAAAGAATCCCCTTAGATAAAGCTGTCCAGATCTGCCTAGTATGTATGTACCTAGGAAACGGCGATTAGATAAGCAAACACCCCTGAAGCAGGCACTTGTAATTAACGCCACCGACGGCCAGCTTCTTCTGGTACAACACAGCAAATCTTTTGAACCATTTGTGTGAAAAAAACAGAAGTCTTGATCAAGTTAGGACTCAGATTACTCATTAAATACGTCAAGTCTATGAAATGGTTACTTGGTATGGGAAAACATGACTTCTCATTCATGAATAAGTTACGACACGTCAACCAAATATCCAATAGCCTATTCCTCGTCAAAAGGGGAAACCTTCATCCTCTCCCGAGACGCTTCAATGAATTCGCGCAGACTTTCAATCGCCGGCTCCAGCAATTTCTGCGTAACCTGCAAGTCGATAACGCGAAAAGTCTTGGCTTCTGATTCTATTCCGTAGTGTTCCTTCTTCGCCGCTATTATGCGGAGGGCTTCGCGGGCTTCCGCAGTATTACCACCCTGAATGTCAACGATAATCTTCTCTAGCTCAGCCACCTCGGCGAGGATCGCGCGGTCTCTGATCTCTCTAAGCAGAACCTCAAATGTAGATATCTCTTCTGCACTTGGTTTCCTGTCCTTGACGATGTTGGAACGGTCCCTAATCGCGTGGATGCAGTGCCTGAGTTGACCAACAGGGGTCAGTCCGTTCTGTGCCGGCGACCGTATATCTGGCTCGCTGAGCTCCGCCGCCCGTAATGTATTCATCATCTCGCAGGTTCCACTCCGTGCCATCGCGTGAAGTACATTTAACTGACGTATATTTAAAACATCCGTCTTCGACCCGGCTGCGAGGAACAGTCGTGCCACGGTCACATTTTCTTCCCATAGGGAGTCGAGAAGTGGCGTGTTTTCAAACTGATTCCTTGCCTCTAGCATTGACCTACCGCCAGCTTTCATGAGCAGTTCGCAGCTTCGTTCGGCAGCTCGAGGGCCGCTCTTGAAGCCTGCAAGGTGATGCAAAATCGAATACCCATGATCATCCACGTTGGAGATCGATGAGCCTCTCAGCAGTAGCAATTCGATGACATGGCCGTCATCTGAGATATTTCGGGATCTCAACGCTTTGTCCAGAGCAGTTCGGCCATACCGACTGCGCAGGTTGATATCACAGCCGGCGTCTAACAGAGAGGTTGCGATTTCCGCTTGCCCCCTCGATGCAGCTAGATGCAAAGGTGTATCCCCTTGTAAGTCCCTAACGTGGACATCCGCCCCGTAATTAAGAAGATATGTTAATGCATCGGGATTATCGTAAAGACATGCGAGGTGCAGCGGTGTAAATCCTGTGTCATCCAAGTCGTTAATGGTTGAAGCATGTGTCTGCATAGCACTATCTAGGTCCCGGTGATCTCGTACCGCTCGATGTAACAGCAAGGGAAGCGCATCGACATTCTCATCAAGAACTTCAACGACGCGGTTTAAAGTGTAGGCTTCAAAATCAGACATGTTATTATGACGTTCGTATAATATAGTTCGTGCTCGCATTACGGCATTGCTACATCGCTAGTTAGCAATGGGTCTCAGAGATAAATAAAAGTTGAGCAATAACAGCAAAACTCTATGAACTAGCTTACCTAGCCACGGTGGTATCTTTGAGAACGTGTGTATACCGGTCTATGAGAAATAAGACGTTCGAATATTCGTTATGGCTCATGGCATACTACTCCATCAGTAGGATTAACCGTCTCAGTCTTAACAGAACGTGATATGGGTAATTCTTACCTCCATGATAGAGCCTCCCTGGGGGTCAGCATCGGTAGGGGTGTATCCGTTAGAAGAGATGAACCACTGGACGTCTTCTACCACGGGAGACCTTAAGACCTGCCAAATTTGGTCCCTACTATTCAGCACAGCCGGGATGCGAAGAGACACACCAATGCCGGTTAGGCCATCCAAGGAGGCCTTGAAACGGATGGCCCTATTCAACAGCCAAGGAGGAAATTGATAATCCACCGAAAATGTTGCGCGTGATAGACCACAGCTGCAACTGCGACAGGGAAATATCCATCTATTGACATCCGAGTGCGATACTGACAATTTTCCAGGGATTAAATTGAACCCCCTTAACTGTGTATTCCTAGGTCCTGGTAAATGACACCGGCAAGCGCATGGGTTAACACGCTGCTTGAATGGTCGAGCTCTACTTGGCGGTATGTATTCTAAGTACTTGGAAGATGACGAGGGAACGTCCTGCGCCTTAGGAGCTTCACAGTCAGTATCAACAATGGCTTCCCCATTTTTTCCAGGCGTGAGCTGGCCTCTCGTGGCGACAGCATGAATCTCAACCAAGATTTTACTCTGAGAACTGTATAATTGTTAGTGGTACTAGACACAGGGGCGTGCGTTATCATAATTACTGAATTGTGCGATCCATGAAGAGTCTTGTAGCAGAATCTAGGTGCTCTTGTAGCTTTTTGACTTCTTGGTACAGACCAATTACCTTTTGTCGTTTCCAGGGCCACTTTGCGCGAAATGATTTGTGTGGTGTTGGGTCTTCGGCAAGGGCCTGGCAGTCTTGAGCAAGTATTTGAAGCTCATTAAGTAACCTTTCTAGCTTCGTTCTCAGGATTTTCATATAATAAGGCTCTTCTTGGGCGATGAAGACCGGCGCATCTTGAGGCGAGAATAAACGGAGAGTCTCTTTGGCGTGTTCATATCGTTCATCGAGAATTATCAGCTTTAGGCTAATTAGTTACGGCGGTCATGTAGACGCGAGCCGGTAAGGCAGTTTTACCTCGAATAGCAAGTCTTGGAGTTCTTCTCTTGCGTTTGATACAGTTTTCACCGCATTGACAATCTTCGGGATTGCGGCAAGCCCCTGGCCTATGGCAACGAAGCTGGCAATCCCGCCGAGAACCTCCATCACATCTCACAAGAGAGGGAAGGTCGCACGACAGCAATAGTGTATGCTGTGCAACACGAGATCAAATAGTGGCGTCAGATCGATTGGGCGCAGTCTATCGTGATAACAGAAATCCCCGGAGAACTGCTCATGTTATGTAACACACCCGAGGACTTATAAAGTGCCTGGTGAGGCTGAGCATGACACCCATCCCAACTTGCTGCATACAGTCTAGGACAACGATCCCATGACGGTGTTACAGCGAAGGTATTATCTGCCAATAAGATGCATTTTCATACTAAGTATATGCAAGCACATTGAGGTGTGCAGGCCAATAAGAAAGAAAATCAGGTTATGGGAAAATCATACCTTCTCTCTAGCAGCAGGCTACAAGATGACTGCCCCCAAACTGCCCACCGATTAGGGATCTACTTCCCTAGGAATATGTGAAGCCTCACTAAACTAGCATGCCTTAGCTTACGTGGTAGGACGATAGTTGCTGGCGGGGAACCAGCCTCGAATCATCGACCTCGATCATTCATTCGTTTTTCATGAAATATAGCCACACAAGTCCTACGTTCCAGGTTCACTTATGCAGCGTTGAATATCGTGGTTGCCTAAAGCTACATCATAAGATGATCTCAAAGTAAGCCTTGATTTTTGAATGACAAAAATATGTAAATTGGTTATTGTCAACATTCATCTTGTCGTCGGTTGTTAAGAATGACCCCGCTAATGAGGGGCACCCAACCCATCCATCGTGGGTATCTGATTCGGAAAGCGGTCAGATAAAGCTGTGGATTTCTGCCGTACCACTTTTCCAAGCTTAATTCCTAGTAGGAAATTTTATTTTGAGCTATCAGAACTCAGACGGAATTGAATTATTACCCGTCAACTTCACTGTTTCACATTACTCTTCATCAGATTTTCACAATGGCTGGGTATTATGAACAAGATAGACAAAAGGTAACTAAATATTACCCTCAATCCGCTGATCCTAGCTTCAGTCATTATCGATATCTAATTCGTTTACAGAAACGCCGACTCACAAAAGATGGCGACTTCGTGGACACGTCAAAGCCGAGTGCCTTCTTCAAGCCATCAGGAGGACGGGATTGGACTGTCTCCGTAGCTATTGCGGGCAGTGTTCTCTCAACGTAAGTCAATTGTTTTACCAATAAGCGTGCTGAGATAAGATTGCTGAAAGAAATGTAGCGCTCGACGTGATGACCAGCGAACTGGCATTGTCTCGCATTTAGCACGTGCACTTTCCGTCTTTAGCATAGATGAAGTCGTCATTTTCGACGACTCGCATCCAGAAACCCGTGCTCGCAATGTCGACCCCGCAAGTTACACAGGTGACATTGATCCATGCGGGTACCTGGACCATCTTTTACAGTATCTAGAGATGCCTCCCTTCATGCGCAGAACCCTGCTACCACTTCATCCCAACTTGAAAGCCGCCGGCCTTATGGCAAGTCTGGATATACCGTCCCATCCGCATCAAACCGACTGGTTGCCTTACTGTGAGGGAGTGACAACCACAGGGATGCCGCAGGGCGGGAAGGGTACGCTGGTTGACGTCGGCAGGAAGGAATTGATCACTATTAGTCATGAAGTTCCACCCAAGACTCGCATCACTGTCCAGATCGACGAGAACGATCCGTCCATGGGAGAACCAGTAGATCCTAGCGCGCCACGAACCGAAGGAGGTTACTACTGGGGTTATTCTGTGAGACGCTGCGGCTCTCTTGCGACTGTCTTCGAAGAATGTGCTTACGAAGGTGGCTACGATATGAGCATCGGCACCTCGGAGCGCGGACTCTCTATCCCTGAGGCCTTTCCGGAGAAGAAGAAACGGGAGCCTTTGCCCTTCAACCATCTCCTGATTGTCTTCGGTGGACCCCGAGGTCTTGAGTACGCCGCAGAAAACGACCCTGAGTTGAATGGAATGGGTATCGTAAGGGGAAGAACGAAGGAACTATTCGATCATTGGATCAACATCTTGCCGGGTCAAGGAAGTAGAACTATTAGAACGGACGAGGCTCTATTCATTGGGCTTGCAGGTTTGAGGAGGTTATGGGATAGAAAGTGATGGATCGGATGGTGGATGAGATGGTGGATGAGATGGTGGAAGGTATACGGCACTGAGTTGCTGCAAACACATGTTCACCCATAACTCTCGAGACTATATTTTGCAGGCAAGCAAATGATACCCCATTGACATTGAATTTCTCGTGTTCTTGTTACAGAGTTGATGCTGCTTATCTTTAGGAACGCTGCCCAATCTTCGCCAGATCGGTATCTTTCTCGGTCAGCTCCCATCCCTTTCCCCTGAATCGCTTAGGCCAGATGCCATTCCGTCCTGGAGCCAAGATTCCATTGGGATCCAGCGCATCCTTAATTGTCTCATTAAACCGCATAAATGCCGAGTCGTTCCAGTTGTATGTACCGGCGACTTGATCCGCGAATAGTATATGTGTACGGTACTCGCCAAACCCTTTCGCCGCGCACTCGGCAATCATCTCTCGCATGAGCTTAACAGCTCTCCCTTTCATATCCTCATCTGCTCGATCATATACAATGTTGGTAATATACTAGATGCGACAAACACGAGTCAGTAATAGTACCTAAGGCGACTTTGAGGGGCTAAAGCATGTCTCGGGAGTAGTATCTCCTTACTCCCGAGACAAGCCACAAGGAGGGGTAAAAAGACACATACGTGGATCTCACGACCAGCTACACACAGCGTGGGAAATAGATCAATCCCGTGTCGTGCGTGGGCCGCGACAATGATATCGTGAATTGTACGCGCATCCTTCCCGCGGGTCGGTGCAATGGGGGAAAAGAACACATGAGCGCCGTTAGGAACCCAGTTGAGCCAATCCAGTTCCCGAAGTACTGGTACACCGCTGCAGACCAAGACGCGGTCATGGAGGTAATGGTCAGCTGGGACGTCAGAAGGCAAGAAGAATTTCGAGCCCGAGATTTGCGCGAACGCAGCCTTAATGATTTCCAACTGCGCCGCGATCGACTCCGGTGGCCCGTATTGCGTGCCGTAGAATACCCACGAGAAATCGCCTAGAGGTAGCTTCGCGGCAGCAGATCGAACTTCCTCGCGTGCCACCGGGCCGGGTTTATTGCTGAAATCGGATTTCTTCTTGCCTGCGACGCTCAACTCCTGGATCACATGTCGCAGCTGTGGGATATTTCCCAGGATGCGTTTCTGTGCCAGGGGTCGAATGAGGTCTACGATCTGCTCGAAGTCCTCGTCGCGGGGGAACGTGAAGCAGTAGGACTGGTGCCCGGCTTCAGGCATCAGGTGGAGCCCCATCTTCGTAACGATGCCGAAGTTGCTCTGGCTGAAGATCCCGTCGATTGACGGGCCGAAAGCGTGCTGGAATGACTGCCAGGTCGGATTGTCTGCCCCATCCGGGCCGGGCATAGCACCCATTCCCGTGCGAAGCAACTCGCCGTTGGGTAAGACGAGTTCCATGCCACAGTGGTTCCCAAAGTGGTCTCCGTACGGCGTATATCCGACACCACGGTCGATAGCGTTCCCTAGCACGCTACCGCCGCCAAGATCTGGGGTATCGATCCACAGCGGAAGGTTCCGATTCTGAATTTCTTCATAAAGTCGGAAGTATGTCACGCCGGGTTCAACCACACAGCTTGCGTTCTCAGCATCGATGTTCAGGATCTGATGCATGCGTCTACCAAGGTCAAGGACGACACCTCCTGGCACCCGGGGTGCGGCGCCGCCGTAGCCCAGATTCCTGCCGATGGAGATGGGATAGATGGGAATTTTGAACTTGTTGGCCCAACGCACTGTGGTTTGGACTTCCTCCGTCGAACCGGGGTAGACTGTCGCACTGCTGACAAGTTCTTCCTGGTCTGTGATGTGGAAAGCATCATGAGTGTTTGGATGTTCCATATACCACCCATCCACTAAGTCTTTGTCGTTGACGTCGACGTTTTCATTTCCTATGGCTTCTCGCAACTCCTTGATCGCTGTTTCGAAGCTCTCTAGAGTCACATCTGGCGGGAGACGTACTGCACTCTTCCTAGGTCGACTGACTGGGAGAGTGCGGTTGGAAAATATACGAGCTTGTGCATCTTGAGCTTCCTTGCTCAGTCTCACTGGCGTTCCGTTATACTTCTCGTTCAATGACGGGATAATGGGAACTGTGAGTGTTGACATGATGTTAGTATTCGTTGTATGATCCAATGATTATCTCTGCCGTTGAAATTCTCTTTACCCTCGGCCTACCTCTATGCCTATGACTGCGAACCCCATCTTCTTATTAGGAATTTCTCCAAACTCACTAGTAGATCCGCATCGTGGATTCTCCAATCGAAATCGGCACGATGTGATACTATAGGCGGGGTTGAAGTCGGGGTTGAAGTCGGGGAACCCCTCGGCAGATGCATCCTGCAATCCTACGCACTACAGCCGCGTCGACTCTACTCATCCATCTTCGTCCTTATCACATGAAATAAATAGTCTCATTTGGCACGCTAGTTCTGCATGCATCTTCAGGTTTCACCAAGTCTGAACCATAGAAACAATATTCGGCTACGATGACGGCTAACGGTGAAAGCAAGGAGCCTATCAAGGGTAAGTAAACTGATCTCTATAAATAGATTCCATTACTAAATCCTATTTCATAAAGCCATCGTCATCGGTGCCGGTCTTGGGGGTTGCGCCTGCGCACTTGCGCTCAAACACCATGGACACGATGTAGTCGTCTATGAGAGACTCAAGGGTTTCCGGCGTCTAGGCGATTCCCTCGGCCTCGGCGAAAATGCCCTCAAGCTACTTGAGCGCTGGGGCGGCAAATCACTATACGATCGCTTAACTAGCATCGGCAACCAGGCTGCGGACATGCAGATCCGGCGCTGGCACGATGGTAAAATCTTGGCACAACAACCCCTCATGGATATGGCAGGCTACATCGGTCACCGCGGTGACTACCACGAAGCATTCATACAAGCTGTGAAGGATTCCGGCATAGATATCCGCATGGGTCGCGAGGTAGTTGCATACGATGAGTCGAAGCCAAGCATCATCTTTGCGGACGGAACTGAAGAGACGGCGAACATCATTATCGGAGCCGACGGCATAAAATCACGCGCTCGAGAACTCGTCCTAGGCTTTGAGGATGCGCCAAAGAGCAGCGGATATTCGTGCTATAGAGCCTACTTCCCCGGCAAGCATTTGCAGGAGGACCCGCTATGTCGTGAGTTCGTAGATCACGATTGCGTCAATATTTGGTACGTCAACACATATATACATAGGCCAACGAGGTCAGAGCTAAAGGCAATGTAATAGGATTGGTGCAGATACGCACCTAGTTCAGAACACTCTCCGAAATGGCGAAGAGTTCAACTGGATCGTAACCCGAAAGTTGTCACACGAAGCCGACATGGTCATCAAGGAGTCCTGGTTTCAGGAGGGTAATATGGAAGAGGTCAAGAAGTCCCTATTGAATTTAGATCCTCGCATACGCGCCGCTGTTGAGAAGACCGAGTCTTGCCTGGACTGGAAGATCTGTTACCGAGACCCGCTCCCCACCTGGATATCGAAGAGTCATAAGATCGCCTTATTGGGCGACAGTTGCCACCCGCATCTTCCCACGAGCGCACAGGGCGCGAGTCAAGCTACCGAAAGCGCTGGTGTGCTTGCGGTGTGCCTGAAGCTTGCCGGAAAGGACAATATTCCCTTGGCGGTAAGAACTCTCTTCATTAGCCCTCAAGCTAGGGTAGTGAGTCTAACTAGAGTGCAGACAAGATGCTACGAGAAGCTACGATTTCCGAGGACCAGGGCTAGCCAGACAAACGGAGAAGACCTGCGGGACCGCTGGCACAGCGCGCTTAAGGATGTAGACGAGGGCGTCGAGATCGACCCCGAGTCTGTGAAGATGAGGAATAGGTGGCTATACGCATTTGACGCTGAGGCGGACACGTTAGAGCGCTGGGACGAGGTGTCGTCGTTGGTTGCGGAGGAGCTGAAGGCTGGCAAGATTTCGCCATTATGCTAGCACTAAAGTGAAATTATTAGATAGGTCGATGATATACAATAGGTTTAGGTACCTAAGGTAAATACCTATGCTCATCGGATCTATTCCGGCAATTTCTCAATTCCTACTCAAACACCTTTGAACCACGAAGCCAGCAATCGCCCTTGCCCTATAGTGCCTCGTCATCTCCTCTGCGCACACCACCTAGATGGGTGAAATGAACAAGATGGACGATATTGCTGTACATAAAATCAATACTGGCGACGGCGACGGCGCTGATATTATCTTTGATTTCAACAGCCAACGAATTGCTGTGTCCATTTTCCCTGCTTCTCCAGCTCCACACAACCTCCATTTGGATCGAAAGCAACCTTTCCTTGAAGATTGCCTCATAGATATGCTGGGCCATGCTGTCTCTGCTGATGTGGACGACGACAAATACGAAGAGATCGTAGACGAGGTTTTAGGCGTCATCCTTGATGTGGGAAAGACTATCTTCGCTGAAGTAGCGCCGTCCAACAAAGCTATTCTCCAACCGCCCAGCCAAGATTTGCACACTTGCCTTTACCCCGGAACACTCACCTACTGTCTCAAAACTGCTGACGGCAAGGCGGCCATGGTCCCTATTGACCCCGACGAAGCCTATACATGTCTCGAGGTAAACTTCGACTGCAATACCGAGGGTGATTTCAACACAAATGATTGTCTTCCTCGATATTTGGCCAAACAAATATTTATCTTGGAGACCTTTGTGCAAGGCGCAGGACATGTAGTTAGCCGAGCTCTGGTCAACGACAAGGAGATGCTTTGTAAGGCACGGGCGAAGGGATTGCTTGATTCGGACTTGGAGCAAGAGCTGGCAAGTCTTCAGAAGATACGAAGGGCTTGCCTACAACATCACACGTCAATACGTGTTCCAAAGATCCTGGGCTATGTCAAGCACTCCGAAGCAGGATGTATGATCGGGTTCCTACGTGAATGGGTGCCGGGAAGTCGTCTTAGAGACATTGACATTCTCAACACACCAGAAAGAAGAAGACAGAAGTGGGCATCGCAGATCTATGAAACGGTTAACCAATTGCACGAGATCGAGGTGATCTGGGGCGATGGAAAGGCAAGCAACGTTATTATCGACAAAGAAGATAATGCTTGGCTCATTGATTTTGGAGGAGGTTTTACAGAGGGATGGGTCGAAAAGGAGTTGGCTGATACGGTGGAGGGGGATGAACAAGCTGTCAAAAAGATCATGGAATTCTTGAAAGTCGAAAAAGGTGATTGAGAAAATAGGTCATCCTCCAGAAAAGACGGCGGCATGACTCACAGAGCGACCTACTTCGTGATGAGTGCTGAGTTAGATTACAAGTGTTAATTAGATGACTTGCTTCAATGATCCATCTGTGCATCTCATTCCATCAAGGAGTGCTGCTCGCCTAGCAGTGCCCTGATTGCCATGAAGGCCCTCGTACCCGACGTAGGTAAATGCCGGCATCGCGAGTATAACTTCAACCTACCGGTAAACATAAAGTCTCGCTGATTATAGAAGGCTAGGACATGATTAAAAGGACCCCGAAAGGTTTCGCTGATCTTAGAGAAAAAAGTACTTAAGGTCCCTGTATTCTAGCGCTGGGTCGCTATAATTTAGTACGCATTGTCCCTACATAGGTAAATGTTAGCGTTTAAAATCATTACCTAGGTACCTCCTACATGTAACTACATAGAGTATACATGTATCTCCCCAAGAAAGAGTACTCCATTTTTATATGAATATCGCACACAACCGAAAGTACCTCGGGTATGGCTCTAATTAATGCACGATGTGCTAATTATGTAGACCGACTGCCCCTGAAACCATATTATGAAGGACCTCGATTATCAAGTCAAATACTCAACATCATCCATGATATCGGGTTTTATGAATTTTTAATATTAATTAGACGTGTTTCTGTCCTAATGGATACAGCGACAGATGGCGTGTCATATCAGGCGGTGCAAAGGCGCCCCTTCGCCATGATTGCAAGATAAAGAGCCTCCTCCTCCGTTTCCTGAGGGTTTGCCATTTCACTTCATCATAATCCGGCAATACAATGGGAAAGCATGCAAATTAGTTTAGACTAATATTGTTGTCGACATGGCCGACCCTCTTTCGATAGCGGGATCCATTGCAGGGCTTTAGATACCGCTAGAACGAAATATTTTGGTAGGTTTGAGCCAATGCGTACGATGTAATTTCATTGTCTTTATAGGTAGCTGGGTACCTAGGTAGCTAGGCTGATCTAGAGTCCTCCCGTACTGAAGGTCTTTGGATAAACCGATCACAAAAGAAACGGGATGATGGTATATTTTTTCGGTGAGTAAACGCCCGGGAAGTCGCGGCGATATTTCACCTCTTTTCGATCAGCCCAAGCCTTCATCTGCGTAACAGATGCCACAATGAACAGAAGAACGACCCAGCTACGACTGACCATCAGGATGCCTACCCACGCCATAGTCTCAAACATGTAGTTTGGGCATGTAACCCACGCAAAGCCTAGTCCCGATGGGATTTGACGCTGGGTGGTGCCTGCGGGACGTAGGTTGCGCAGTACCAAGTGAACGTATGTGTTCATGGAGGCGCCTATAGCGAATATCAGGAGGCCAATGTAGGAAAGAGGAGAAGGGGAGTGTAACGGCGCAGAATCTGAAGGCTTGTACATAAACCAGCCTAGTATGACCCCTGAGAGCCCCCAGTAATGCAAACAGTTCTTGAAGAGATTTCTTGTGGGCATAGTCGCGCTGGAGAAGCGGTGAACGAATATCGTCTCCATTTCGCGCTTGATGAAGTGTCCCATCACCATGTAGAGGGTCAGTGTTTGTTCTGGCGTGGGCCGCGCCAAGCGTATGAAGTAGACCAATGGATTGATTAAGAGAGGGCCTATGTACTCGATTAGGTAGACCGTACGCCAGTCAATCTGCGGACCTGCGAAGAGTAAGTGGTAAAATCCTCATAGAAGATGGCCAGCTCGGAAGAATGCTTGCTTACCGAGGTCCTTGACGAATATGTCCGCGCCATCGACTACTCCAGCACCAGTCAGGGTGTCACCAGTGGCATTGGAGAGACCCCCGCTGCCATCGTATTTCAGCGATAGTCGCAGACGATGAACCGAGTAGCCGCTCTTCGCCGAGAGTTTGTGATAGAGAGCCGCGGTCGAGTCAGAGGACTGTAGCGATATCCGAGGTGGAATAGCTTTAATCGGCTTGCCTAAAATCATATTAGGGGAGCTACTAAGAGTACCTAGTTATGCAGACCAACCTCGCGCTTTAAGGGTCAGAACAATAGAAGTCATTTTGAGTTAAACTTCTTTCGCTAGACTTCGTCTTCGATGTTGAAACAACGTTATAAAAAAAGAAGTTTCAATTCTCACGGATTGATAAACATTTAAAGTGTTATTACCAACAGCTAACAGGTAGGTAGGTACGTTGGGTACCTGTATCGTTTATTTTCAATATGAAAATAAGCATTCCCCCCCTATTTCAATAAGTCCGTGTAATAAGTCGCCATAGACTAATAAGTAATAGTACTAGAGTTTTAATCCCACACCCTTCGTCATATCTTCATTTTGGCCCCCTATTTTCCTACGAGGCGAATGCAGCCTTATCTGCTTTCCCACAATTGGGCCAGGGTAGCTACCTACCTAGTTAGGTAGGTAGGTAGGCAGTCTAGATCTCTTCCGTGGAGGGTGCCACAGCCACGGAATCCATTGAGATGCTACCCATCAGGAGAGGAAACCCTTGGCAGAGCGGTGCCCAATGGGATTTGCAGCCGTTTGCGTGATTCAAATACATCGAGACGCCAACTTGGCGTTTGAATCCTGAATATTGACCCCACGGACGATTGTGGAAATAATCCACGACGAGGAGCTGAAAGTCAACCAACATGAACTTAGGATATTGTGACACTCTATTTCTTGGCTGCAGATTCGGATTTTTCCGGAATAGTAAGGTGAATCCGGATACGAGGATACGTTTGGCTCAAGACCTCGGGAATAAGGCTCTGATGACGCCCCCTTGTGTATCTGAGATGGCAACACCCAAAAATATAACATGTTGGGGTGGGACGCAATAACTCATTAATCACTGGACATATGAACTCTACTTGGCTGCATAGGGGGAAACTAGACGTGTTTCCAGTATTGATCAAGAATTAGATAGGTTACGATGAAGGGCTACCGGTCTACATTATAGTATCTTGCCGTCTTCTACGGCAATGTAACTTGGTGCTTCTTCCAAACCAGCAGCACTGCAAGTGCCTGTGCTACTGAGGAAGCACATATAACTAGCAATTGACGGTTGTAACCCTCAGATAGAATTACTCTCATTCGGTCACGATCCTCCACCGTGATGGGCGAGGAACCGAATCGAGCCTCATCCAGAGCCACTTGAGGACTTGAGACGCCCAAGTCCACCAGTGCGGGTAAGACGAAACCATTAAGAACGGAGGTCATAAGGGCTACCACGAATGCGGCACCTAAGAATCTTGCTTGCGTTACTGCTCCCATTCCAACAGCTCCAGTAGGGTTTGAATATGTTAGTTATGACTCGATTGTATACAGTTGAGGATGGAGTCAACTTACCTCGGTCACGCGTGCTAGTGACGAACGGAATTAACAGATACAAGCATTGGTAGGTTGCACCGCAGCCGATCCCAGCCAATACCTCGTAGCCATAGGCGCCGGCTGGAAACTGTGTAGACGAAGGTAGCGTACCAAGCAGCGCAAATCCAGCAACCTGGCACAGCGAGCCTCCCAATGCCACGAATATTGGTGCCACCTTTAGTTTACCGGACACATTGGTGCCGATGATCGACCCGACGGGCACGGATACACCGAACGGCGCCAACCTGAGCCCGGCATCTACAGAAGAAAGACCGTGTACGAGTTGGAATCTTTGGGGCAATGAGAATACGGTTGCGGTCATTGGCCCGCCTAGGAAAACAGATCCCCTTGCGCGGATCTCTGTTAGTATTTTTTCTCTCATTCCAGGTGTTGTGTGGTAAGGAGAAGTTACATAATTCGAGAACGAAATAGCAGAAAATACGGAAAGATTGACTTACAATAGAATACCAACCAACACACGATGTGTTAGGAATTGCCATGGTAGGACGGGCTCCCGGGGGCCATTGTGTATCGATACACGGCGTTCCCACCACACCAGACCACCCCAGAGGACACCCGAAATGCACAACAGTGATATGACATAGGCTGACTTCCAAGGAAATCGCGAGCCAGCCTCCTCGAACCCTGCCGTAAGAGATAGCGTGGCAAGTAAAAGTAGTACTGAGCCCGGTATGTCAAGCCTCCCCAACGCACCCTTCAAGTGTAAGCTACCCCTGTGGCTTGTGTCGCGAACAGGTCTCTTGTGGAATGGGAATCTGTTTGGAATAGCAAATAGTGCAAGAACAAGAGCCAAAGCACCGATTGGCACACTGTAGAACAAGAGTTGTCAGACACGGATTAACTACCTAACCAAAGGTATCTACGTCCACATGGAGATCAGATAAGCGAAGGAGAGGTATAAACTTACTTTATTAAGAAAACCCATCTCCAAGTAGTGTTATAACTGATGGCGCCCCCAATGATGGGACCCAACCCCAGTGCCAAAGCCGCAGGTATCGACATGTTTGCCACATACTTGCCATACGTCTCTGGCGGAACCATCTCAATCATGAATATCATGTTCATGGAGAAGCAACCGCCACCACCAATACCCTGGAAGGCACGCAGGATGATGCTAGAACCGTTTAGGTGAGCTGAAAGCCATGGACGATGGATACTCTTTTAAGGATACGTACAGCTGAGTGATGGATTGCGCGGCCCCGCAGGCTCCAGAGAAGATGATAAATATGGCAATACACGAGACGAGGACTTGCTTTCGACCGAATACATCACTGAACTTGGAAAATATGACAACCACACTGACATAGCCTAACAAATAACTGGATAAGACCCAGCTCACGCTTTCAAACCCACCTAAGTCTTCCGCTATAGCTACGAGAGCAGTAGTAACAACCGATATCTCCATAGATACAAGGAAGAACATAATGGCTAGCCTGTCGATGTTGTTTTTAGTGATGCCGAGAGGTGAGGAGAGGTAATTGTCTGAGCTTACAGCGCAGAGGAAGCCCAAAAACGAATCCCCCGTAGGTAGGTCATATCGAGGCTGTTACTGTCGCGGACACTCGTTTCCGAAGAACCTGCCCCCCCTTTTTCCGCAGTTTGTTGCGACCGAGAGAGTGCATCACCATCATGATTCGGGACGACGGCCGCATCCTGAAAGGCTGAAGCGCTGTCACGCGAGAGAATTGCATTCCCACTGTCTGAAGGCATTTTGAGGTCAAGTTTTGTGGTGACTACCTCGGTAGGTAATGATGCAAAGTTGGCATTATGAGTAATGGGGTTTGAGACGTAGGTTAGATCCTGGACGCCAAGTTAGTAAAAAGGAGGCCGACAGATGCACCATTACATGCTCGCTCGCGAAATTTAGATCTGGGTCTAGACATCCCAGTGAAATCCCACAATCCTACCCTACCCGACAACCTTCCACATTCCAGTGACATGCATAGCATAGGTACCTAGGTTAGGTGGTTACATTGATAACTGGTGTATCGGTATCCAATCTGATAGGCTCGCCTAACGTACATTATGCACATCGCGAAATCAGACTACTTTTTAAACGTGCCTAGAGTTTATGTCACATCTTCTGAAGGCTCTTTGTGCAAGGTCCCAGGAGTTTTGTCTAGGGAATCAAAAGCATATGGCCTCGCTCTTAGTCTTCCGGATGCCCTTATCGACTACAGTCAACCTGCCATATATACTTAAGCACTCAAACTATTGCCAAGTATGGATAACTTTTCTTCCCTTCCTCCCTCTGCACAACAGGCCATCTTGTATGGGCCTGCCGCTACACCTCCTGCTGGAGTTCGGCCGAACTTCGATAATCCACCTCATAATAATGGTCTAGGTATAGGGGTCATCAGCGCTTGTCTGGCTGTATCCATGCTGTGCGTTTCTGTTTGGATATACTCTAGAGTTTTCTGCATGAAGCGGATTCGTATCGAGGACGGTAAGCTCCAACGTTGACTCTTCTCAGGCGTACTTGTGCAGCTGACTTCCTTCCACAGCTCTTGGTTTCGCTGCATTCGTACGTGAATCCCAGTTCCAACATCTCTCTTTAGCAACGTTCATACTGACAAGTGAGTAATAAAACAGGGGTTTTACGCAGGATTAGCTTGGGTTGGCTTCTCCTATGCTTCAGTGGTTGGATTCTGGGTTCAGCAATACAACGTCCAGGTCATAACAATGTCTAAAGTATCATATGTAAGTCGAGCCTCCCCTAGCTAAGACTCTGGCTGCTTGATCGTATCTAGTTCTTACGTAGTTGGCTAACGTGTATCATCGTGTAGATTCTATACATTAACGCTATAGTATATCTCTTTGGAATGATGTTGCTTAAGATTGCAATCATGCTCGAATGGCTTCACATCTTCGTCCCTCGCCGCACTCTCAACAAGACATTCTTCTGGGTCTCATGCACTATGATTACTCTCAACATAATGTACTATGCGGCAGCAATCGTCTCCGTACAGTTCTATTGCATACCTCGGGAAAAGATTTGGGACAGGTGGCTTCCTGGGCAATGCCTCGATAGGAAGTCCCTTGATACTTCCACGGGTTGTTTCAATGTCCTGTTTGACATTATCCTTCTTTTGATGCCCCAGCGAGTCATTTGGAAACTCCAGTTATCAACAAAGCGAAAGCTTGGAATTTCTTTTGTTTTTTCCATGGGTCTTCTGTGAGTAGATTCGTATCATATCCGTCAAACAATGACTCCAAGTTGGGAGGGCACACTCAAATAATGGCCCATGCTAACCAGATTGTCGAACTATAGGGCATGTATTTGCGCAGCTGGTAGAATTTACTCCGTCGCTACACTAAGATACGAGAGTAATGTGTCGTATGATGCATCCGCAGCATATCTTTGGGGGATTGCCGAGTTCACATGCGCACTCATGGTCTTCTGCGTCCCATGTTTTCCCATGGTCGTTGGGGATGCTTCACGCTTTGCGAAGTATGTGTCGGTCAAGTCGCGGAGTGGCTTCAGCCACCGCTCAGCACCCAAGTCATCGTTGCCGGACCCTACCAGCGCTTCGGATAAATCGAAGACAGCATTCTCCCGGCGAAACGATTATGATGCTCTCTCGGATGATGCCGCCAGCCAGAAAGTGCCGCTTACCACCATACGTACGGCTAGGATCAGATCCTGATATACTTCAGATACCCAGGATACTACCTGAGGCTCTGCACGGAAATATACCTAAGGTATCCTCAAGACAACGGGGGCACTGAGGCGGTAACGGTTTGTTACGGTCAAATGATCAATTGTGTGAATAGCGACATTTGAACTTCAAGCCCTCCATCGCAGCATGTTAGCTTTCTTTTGTTTCTGTATGTAACTGTAGAAAAACGAAGTGTAGGATGAGTGGACGAGATGGGGATGCTTCTACCCGATGCAATTTTAACGGTTTACCAAGTCAATTCATGTTTCTGTGCCTTATTCAATGAAGGTAATGGGTAATTTTGATTTCCACCGAGTTGTCAACTGTTGATTGTCTGAGATCCGGCCTTGTGGCCTGTGGCTCTCGGATGTATCCCTTGGGTCTCCCCTTGCAGCCTTGTGTCACTGTATCTTCGTATAGGGATTTGGCAGGACAACACGAGCACAAAGGGCCCCCTTCTGTTGATCCATGTTACATCTGACACTTGAAGGCCACGAGCGAGTGATGCAACTCTGCCTTGTGAACATGCCACTAACGTGTTGTTACCTATAGCCGCCGGGTCGGAAATTGCGCCGTATCTGATGCAAGTTATGTCACATTGCAGCGTGTCATGTTTGAGTGGGACATAGTGCTCAAGCAATGCACGAGGGGAAAGAGACCTGAATTGGAATATTTATACTATGGTATGGCTGCTTGATGTTGCATACGGATGCATATGTGACGTTTCAAGGGAACCAACAAATTGAAAAGGAAAAAAAATAAACAATTGTCTGAGAATAAGATAAGGTCTGACTGAGGCACAGCGTGATGAACAATATATTGCATAGTAATCTGTGCTACATTTCGTTCGCTCATAGTGATGTATACTTGATCGCGGCCCTGCTCCTTTCCTTGTATGGCCCAACATACATAGCTAGATAACACCCATGTCCTAAGAATAGAGTAACAAGCGTTAACGGTTTTCATTCCTTCCAACATAATGAATTGGTTGTTGATACTACTGCTACACCAATCTTGCTTTTTCAATGGTACGATTAATGATACGGACCGTCTCTACCAATCCTTCATCCGAGAGTTGTCCTGGGATGCAATGTCCAAGATGGTGGACAAGTTCCTCTCTGAGTCCTTTTTCGGAGAGATGAACTAAGGTTCGGCCCATGCCCGGATCGATATTACCATCTGGCGACCAGATATGAGCTGTAGGGATGTGTAGCAAAACCCCATCCACGGATGGGTCAAGATATTGGAGCTTCCCATCAGTCTCCCTCAAAGCATCCAGGCGAATTGGAGTGAGTCCACAGAAGAAGATACCGCATTTGAACCCAAGAGTAGATGAAGGCCGGTGGGCATCTTCCATCATCATAGTAGCGGCGACACATCCACCTTCGGAAAACCCTATCAAGCCCTCAAACGGACCTTCAGAAGCCACAAAATCTGACAAGTCGTCAAAAAACTGCAATATTAGTACCGCATCGTTTGGAAGAAAGCCAAAGAAGTCTTCTTCGTGCCTCCCTATAGTGCTGATGCCTGTATGAATGGGTGTAAGACATTAACTGCCTTCGCTGGAGGTAGTGTGCAGTATGCAGAGTAAGGTATCTTACCTGGCATGGGAGCTGTTGGTACAGAACCATTAACGAAAACAAACTCATGATCTGTGCCTAGTAGCTGAGATATCCTCTCTGTAATAGTCTATCAGCTCAGCCACTTGACAGCAGCAACCCAATGGCAGGCTCTAACCCAGCTGATTTTTGAGTACCTTCGTATGTGAGCCTGTTTTCTTCACCATGTAGTTCTGATGGGTTACCCCTATGCACGTACCGTTGCATTCCCACCTCTTCCATGAAAACAGAGGAATCGCATGATGAATCACGAATGTCATTCAGACGATTGTGGATTCAAAGACTGTGCCACACAGGGAAACACGTCACTGCCCAGGCTTTAATGATCTAAACTATCCCAATAGGTAGACAGAATGGATACTTGCTAAAGAGGAGGTGTTCTGACCAACGCCTCAAAGCTCTCTCGTCGTCTCGAACAAATTTATACATAGGACTCAAGGGTGTGTGGCTATAAAGTCACTACATGGACCCCTGTATTTCCTCTCATAGGTACCTACCTTTGGTAACTGTTTCTTTATTTGCAACACCTTCCGACTTTTATATAATCGATATTTGAATATTCTTTTCAGCATTATATAAGAATGTACTTCTTGATTCAAATCGAGCACTGAGACAGGCTGATTCTAGGACTTCTGGTATTCTCCTGCATGATCGTTGCCTTTTCTTCAGGAAATCTTCGCTACTCGGTACCCTCTGAATCTCCCATAACCACCTGTTATTCTTAACTATGGATCCAATTGCTATTGTTGGGTTCTCTTTCAAGATGCCACAAGGCGTTGTGGACGAGGTCAAGCTCTGGGAGATTTTGGAGAGTCGGCAAAACCTCATGACTAAGTGGCCTGAGAGTCGAACTCTCCTGGATTCTTTCTATGATGGAAGCCCGAAGAAAGCCAACAAGGTACGCAAAATTTGAATGATCGTTCTGTCAGGCTCTCAGGAGAGAGCACATGTTCCGCTGACACATTCGATATAATAGCTCAGTGGCTGTGGTGGCCACTTCATTAACGACGATCCGAGTGCCTTTGATGCCCCCTTTTTCACTATCACGGCCAAAGAAGCAGCTGCTATGGACCCCCAGCAGCGTTGGATCTTGGAGACATCATACCACGCATTCGAAAATGGTCAGTCAGTAGTATTGATATAGGCCTACTTAACTTTGAAATAATGCTAATATTGTGCACACACTTCTACCATAACAGCCGGTATCACATTAGGAAGCCTCAAGGGCTCACGCACTGCTGTTTTCGAGGCTTCTATGTCTGATGACTATGGCAACATGTTCGCCAAAGACCCTGACACAGTACCTCTCATGGCTGCTACTGGATGTGCGGCTTCGATTCGAGCCAACAGAGTCAGCTGGCACTTCGGCCTACTTGGGCCAAGCATGCACGTCGACACAGCCTGTTCCAGCAGTATGGTGGCTCTAGATCTCGCCTGTCAGTCCATACGTAACGGAGATGCCTCTGCAGTAAGTCGACTCAGGCTATGATAGTTTCTCTACGGGCCTCTTCCTAGTGTCGCATTCTTGATCTAATTCCGACTCTCACTTTATTGGCTGCTCACTAATTGCATCATAGGCTCTAGTTGTTGGTTGCAATTTGATGATCAGCCCCGAAATGTCCGCCCAACTGTCTAACCAAGACTTTCTGTCTCCTGACAGTGTCTGTTGGAGTTTTGACCATCGAGCGAATGGTTATGCAAGGGGCGAGGGCTTTATTGGAATTGTTTTGAAGCCACTGATTAATGCAATCCAAGATGGTGACATGATTCGTGCGATCGTGCGATCGACCGGAACTAATCAAGACGGGCATACCCCCGGCCTCACGCAGCCAAGCGCAGAACTACAAGAGAAACTGATTCGAGATACATACCGCAAGGCTGGTCTCGATTTCAAGTCGACTCGGTACATTGAGGCTCACGGTGTGTAATCCTGTTCAATAAACATCGCGTATGAGCTTAATAGCCATTGCCCGTCATCCTGCCTTCAACGTCAGTGCGTTTAAAAATATACCTGAACTAACATTAGTCTAGGTACGGGCACCAGGACTGGAGACCCTATCGAGATGAAGGCTTTAGGTAGGGTCTTCAGAAATTACCGATCGGCCCATGAACCTCTTTATGTGTAAGTCTGTGTGCGCTAGAAATTTCTACTGCTTCATTTACAGAACTCGAGTTCATGTACTATTATTGCTGGCTTTTCGTCTACATTTTTGCCTCCCTTCATTGTGAGAGCCCGCGTTAACAGTCCCAGGGGGTCTATCAAATCCAATATCGGCCATCTTGAAGGAGCAAGCGGACTAGCTGGTGTGGTCAAAGCTATCCTAACCCTTGAAAGGGGTATAATTGCCCCTAATGCCTTATTCGAGAAGATGAACCCGGATATCGATGCAGACTTCTTTCACCTCATGGTAGATATCGTACACAAACCCCTAGGAATCATGGAATGATAATCTAATGAAGACAGGTACCGACTGAAACTATTCCTTGGCCAAGTGATGGGTTACGGCGTGTCTCCGTTAATTCTTTTGGAATGGGCGGTACCAATTCCCACGCCATTTTAGATGACGCATTCCATTTCCTTCAATCTCAAGGGTTTAAGGGCCGCCATCAGTGTATCCTACCTCTAGTACTAGAGAAGGGGCCCCCAACGACGTCTGTCCTGAGCCTAACAGACGAGGACGACACTGTCACAACCCACTATCCAAATCATGAAGAGACTAGCACCGGATTCGTTTGCATTGCTTCTCATGGTAACGACACTACAGCCAATGCTCTCAGCAACGGAGTGCCATCAGCATCTGCGCCAAAGCTTCTGGTATGGACTTCCACCAGTGAAAATTCCATCGATCCTGTGATCCAGAATTTTCAGGATTACTGCAGGGTTAATGTGTTTGGCATCCCAGGCCGACTACCACAATTGGCCCATCAACTAGCTGCGCGACGCACCCACTTCGCCTGGCGAACATATTCCATCATTGACGAGACTGCTAATGATATACACGCCATCAAGCCTAGTCGAGCTTCCACGTCACTACAAGGACTTGGGTTTGTTTTCACTGGTCAAGGTGCCCAATACGCTGGGATGGGTGTAGAGCTTATGCGGTACTCTGTTTTCAGGCAAGCCCTGACCTTTATGGATGAGGTTTTCACCGGCTTGGGGTGCAACTGGTCGCTCGTAGGTAAGCAGAAAATACACTCACGACCCCCCCGGCCCGGCCCCCTATCTTTCCCCCTTCATCATCTAGGGCACCCTAAAATGAGAGAGATAAAGAGGAAGAGTAGATATTTTTCTTGTCATGTACGCGTGTCGGTTGAGCCGTCAATATTTGCGGTCCAGTACTGATGCCTTTTTCTTCGCATGAGCAGATGCACTTCGCGGTCAAGAAAACATCAACAACCCCGAATATAGCCAGCCATTGTGCACAGTTCTTCAAATTGCTTTGGTAGAGCTATTGAGATCGTTTGATATTACTCCAACGGCCGTAGTAGGGCATAGCTCGGGCGAGATCGCTGCTGCTTTTGCAACTGGTGCCCTGAACATGGAATCAGCATGCAAGATTGCGTTTTACCGAGGAAAGTTGGCAGCAAAGCTAGCTGCAGCAGCAAAACTTTCGTCATCGTCATCCCAAGTCTACGCTATGATGTCTGTGAATTTGCCTGAGGACAGAGTTCAAGACTACCTTGAGAATGTGGAATCAATAGAAGCAGGAGATATCACCAAAGGCCGCATTCACCTTGCATGTGTGAATAGTCCGATCAACTGCACAATATCGGGAAGTGAGGACGCTGTCGACTTTATCAGAAGCCATTTGGATAAAGAGGGGATATTCGCCCAGAAGTTCGACACAGGTGGTGTGGCATATCATTCCCCTTCCATGCAATCAATTGCGCCCGAGTATCTGGATCTTTTGCGTACCTTTCTAGGAACTGCCTCGACCACGAAAAATGGCAACAAATCCAATATACCCATGTTCTCATCAGTCACGGGGAATGTAGTCTCGTCAAGAACTTTGTCAATGCCTCAGTATTGGGTCGACAATTTGGTGTCTCGTGTGAAATTTAGCGAGGCCCTATCTATGTTGGTTTCTGGAAAGGCGAAAGCAGTCACCGATCTTCGAGTGCGCAAAGACTCTATTCCGATCACGGATCTCATCGAAATCGGTCCGCATTCCGCCTTGCGTCGACCAATTCAAGATATTCTCCAGAGACACGACGCCCCAGTAGTGGTGCGACAACCGATTCGGGGCAAGGGTGCACATGTCAGATATCATTCAGCCCTGACAAGAGCCAAACCGGCATTGGAGACAATTATGGAGCTAGTTGGACAGTTATTTGTCCATGGATATCCTGTTTCCATCCTTGGAGTGAATGAATATCACCATAGCCAGTTGCACTCGAATGGAAAAGAAGCTAACGGCAACAATGTCAGTGAGACGTCGCAGACTCCCGATATACTTATAAACCTACCCAAGTATCCCTTTGACCATTCACATAAGTATTGGAATGAGTCGCGACTTAGCCGCGATTACAGGCTGCGACGCATGGCCAAGCTCATCCCTGGCGCAAGTGAACTACTAGGAAGGCCAGCCCACGATTGGAACCCACTGGAGCCAAGATGGAAGAGCATACTAAGCCTAGAGTCTATGCCATGGCTCGCAGATCACATCGTCAACGAAACAACCATCCTTCCCGGAACAGCCATGTTGACTATGGCTATCGAGGCTGTGAGGCAACATTTCACCCCTATCTCTGTTGCCAAAAATACGTCAATTTCGTCTTTTTATATCGAGAAGTGTTATTTCTCAAATCCCATCATCGTTAGCGAAATGTCACAAGACGGGACTGAAACCGTACTGCAACTTCGACCGCTACAAAGTCAATATGAGAAAGACTCGAGAAGATGCGAAATCAAGATATTCGCTTACCACAACAATGCCAGATGGACTGAATGCTGCCAGTGCAAC
Source organism: Hypoxylon fuscum (assembly GCA_022578945.1). Taxonomy (NCBI): domain Eukaryota; kingdom Fungi; phylum Ascomycota; class Sordariomycetes; order Xylariales; family Hypoxylaceae; genus Hypoxylon; species Hypoxylon fuscum. Next base: position 116,696 of record MU399884.1, on the reverse strand, counting down.
ATTTCTGTGCAGTTCCACGATGTCCAGGTAACTGAGGTAGACGGAAACAAGGAGGCAAAGTTCGAGGATGAGCGAGTCCGTACATGTTATCGGAAATGGACAGCTTCGTGCACTCAATCTCTCGACTCGAAGACCTTTTACGAGTTCCTCAAATCCAAAGTCGACGTAAACTACGGTGAGTCATTCCGACTTTTGGAGGATATTCGCTGGGATGGCGATGGCCACGCTGCTGCCCGCATTGACATGCTCATTTCCTCGCCCTCTCCTTCCCCCGACCGCCAAGTCAATCGTCAAGTTGCTGCAGTATTTGATGCGGCTGTCCACTTGATCAATGCCCAAATTTCGAGAGGCCTTGCCGGTATACGACACACGCTAGTTCTTCAGGGGGTCTCCAATATGTGGCTATCTGCAAAAGTATGGGGGGAGCCGCTTACTGGGTCCTCCAACTTAAAGCTATCATCCAAATTAGTGAATGAAAATTCCAAGACAGGCGGCGCACAGAGTACTGTCTATGGCCTAGCTGATGATGATTCGGTGTTACTGGCGATGGAGAAAGTCGACATGGCGGCAGTGTCGCTCACTGAAGAAGCAAAGTCCCAAAAGGAGGACGGGCGGGATAAGAGACTACTTCACGGGATTGATTGGAAGCCCCAGCTGAGCTTACTCAGCCCGGGTCAGTTACAGAACCTCTTGGCAGGTCCATTGACTACCGCTAACGATGAGATGTTCATGGTCGATTTCTTCCCCAAGTTGGAATCAGTAATGATCTTGGCTGCTCGCAGAGCACTAAGAACTTATCCCCTGCCACAAACGTCAAGTCCTCACAATGAAAAGAATAGCGCAGGTCTGGGGTATTTGAGAAAGTTTGTCTTAACGTTCGAGAAGCGTTATATGGTTCAATGCAGCGACGATTTGCGTGGGAACAGAGGTTCTGTCGGATACGAGGAGGCTAGGATACCTTTCAGCGATATCCCCATGAAACATGATGACTTCGAATCCCTCTTGCAGAACTGCGAGCTAGAAAGGCCCAGCTGGCAAGTATTTCCCGTCATTGCTCGACATCTCGGATCTATCATGAGTGGCGACACAGACCCATTAGATCTTGTTTTCTCCACGGGCTTAGCCGAGCGTTTTTACATGTCTCTGTTCGATCAAGTGTGCGACACCCGATTTCGCGCGTTCCTAGAGCTATTATGCCACGAAAATGGAGGAGTGCGTGTCCTTGAGGCCGGCGCCGGAACAGGCGCAATGACTCGGCACGCGTTATCTGCTTTCAAAAGCTTCGAGACTCGAACAGGAACCGCTAGCTTTACCGAGTACATGTATACAGATATCTCGCCATCCTTCTTCGAGGAAGGAAGAAGACGATTCGGAGAGTACGGGGATCGAGTTGTTTTCAAGACTCTAGATTTGGAGCGTGAGCATTATGAAGATCAAGGATTCGAACCCGCAACCTACGACATAATTCTTCTCGGGGCTGTACTCCACGCCACTTCAAACCTGACGAAGACTCTTCAAAATCTACGACGGCTACTGAAACCTGGTGGATATCTTGTATTTCTTGAATTCGTTCTGCCAGAAACCTCGTGTGGAAATCTGGGCTTTGGAGTCCTCCCTGGGTGGTGGCTCAGCACAGAGTCGTGGCGGTCACATGGTCCGCTTGCTACCGAAGCGCAATGGGACGAACTTCTACGCGACGCGGGTTTCTCGGGGAATGATCTTGTTCTCAGAGATTACACAAGCGATGTTTGTCACCTTGCTAGTATCATTGTCTCCAAGAAAGTAGTCGATGATACAGATCAGCCCAGGTCACTATCAACGGATAGCGATGCAATGGTTGCCCACTCCCACACAGCTCTTAAGGCAAAACTTGTGCTTATTTTGGATGATCAATCCGATGCTCAAGTTCGTATAGCTGACATGGTACGCAATCAATATGAAATAGGAGAGAATGCCTCACAAGTTGTCTATTGGCACGAACTCGTACAGGGAGGCGACACCAAAGTGACTACCGTAGCAGCTAACGATGCGATCATAGTTTCCTTGTTGGAGGTCGGCAAACACTTTCTATCGAAGATGTCCGAGCTTGATTTCTACACACTGCAAACTCTGCTACAAGGACTACGTAACCTTCTATGGGTAACTTCAACTAGTACAGAGGACAGCGAATACCCGTATTATGGGGCCATGACGGGGTTTTTAAGAACCATGCGCTCAGAAGCAATCGAGAGGAAAATTGTGACCCTTTCGATTGAGGTATCGCCATCACCTATCTGGAAGGCTGCATTGGTTGGGCCGTACACATCTGCCTACATCAAAACAGTGCTTGAGGCTGCCTTCATACCTGCTGTGGGCGCCCCCTCTTCATCGTGGGAACTCGAGTACATTGTTCGTAATGGATACATCTGCACCGGGAGAGCGTTCGAAGAGGCTGCTCTTAATAAGAAAGTGCGCCATCTTATTGCTCCGAGCCTGATGGTCGAACCTTGGTTACCTGGTCCTCCACTAGAAGTCACCCTCGAAACCCCCGGAGCTCTGGATACATTCCAATTTGTGCGAGACGCGAACCATACAATCAGTGAGGACCTTGAACCCGGGCAGGTTGAGATCGAGGCTAGGGCATGGCCTCTGAGCTTCAGGGACTTGTTTATTGCAATTGGTCGTTTGGACTGGGAGACCCCTGGTTCCGAATGTGCAGGTATCGTGACTCGAATTGGGCCTGCCGCCACTGGAACCGAATACACAGAATCGCCGAACTTAGGGCTACGACCCGGGGATAGGGTATGTATGGGATGGGTACGTAGCTTGCGTACGCATCCTAGGGGACCTGTCAGCAGTGTGTATAAGATTCCAGATGAAGTATCATTCGAGTCAGCGGCCTCTGCGTTCAATCCTGCCATGACGGCTTATCATGGATTGGTCAACATGGCAAGGCTTCAGAAAGGCGAGAAGGTATTGATACACTCGGCAGCAGGCAGTACAGGTCAGATGGCTATTTGGCTCGCGAAGATGGTTGGTGCAGAGATCTTCGCCACTGTGGGATACGACTTCAAGAAGCAACTCCTCGTCGAGGAATTCAATATTCCTGCCGATCACATCTTTTATAGTAGAGATACCTCGTTTGCCCAGGGTCTGAAGCGTATGACAAACGGAGTAGACGTGGTCTTGAACTCGCTGTCCGGGGAAGGCTTACGAGCATCTTGGGAATGCCTTGCTCCATACGGCCGTTTCGTCGAAATTGGTAAATCTGACATCATGTCTAACAGTTCTTTGCCTATGGCGAACTTCGCCCGCAACGTCAGTTTCTTTGCCGTTGATCTATTCCATATGGCGCTTCATAACGTTGACGTCTTCCGAAGTCTCCAGAGGACCGTTGTGGACCTTCTTGCTCTCGGAGTCTTACAATACCCTCGACCTCTGCATCTATACCCAATTTCCGACATTGAAAAAGCCTTTCGGTTCCTGCAAAGTGGGAAGAACACCGGCCGAATCGTTCTTACGGCAAGTCCTACCGACACAGTTCCAGTAAGTTTCCCCCCTCCTTGACGATAGCTATGGATTGTATAAATAGATGAATGGCAATTTAATAACGATATTTGCAGAAATTCATTTGCGATGAAGATGTTTGGAAGTTTGAAACCAATGCGTCCTACCTTATCGTTGGAGGCTTGGGAGGCTTGGGCCGTGCAATCATCAGATGGATGGCGGACAGGGGCGCCAAATACATTATTATTCCCTCAAGGTCAGGTCTCTCGCCTTCGAAAAAGGCAGCGTCTGGAGTCATCTCAGCACTACGAAGCCGAGGTGTACAAGTGGTAACGCCTAAATGCGACGCTTCCTCGATCACTTCACTGTCGACTTTGATAGAGGAATGCTCCAAAACCATGCCTATCGTTAAAGGCTGCATTAACGCTTCAATGGCTCTCCATGACGCAGTTTTCGAAAATATGAGCTATTCCCAATGGTCCTCAACAATTCGATCGAAAATCAACACTTCATGGAACCTCCATTGCCTATTCCCCCCTAGATCCCTGGACTTTTTCATTTTGCTTTCGTCACTATCAGGGATATACGGAAGTATCGCCCAGTCAAACTACGCCGCGGGTTGTACGTTCCAGGATGCCCTCGCCCGGCAGCGTGCTTCGAAGGGCGAAAGGGCAGTATCCTTTGATATTGGCTGGATGCGCACTATCGGGGTCGTCGCCGAGACCAAAGAATACCAACGCAATAGAGAGAACTCGCGCGATATGGCTGCCATCGAAAGCGAAGAGCTTTTAGGACTGCTGAACATTTATTGTAACCCTTCGGCGCTCCCGCCACGGCAAGGTGCAGACGAAAATCTCCACATCAAGGACCTTGGCACGCGCCACCAAGTACTAATCGGCGCAGTAACACCAGCGGATTTCCAGGCACGTGGCGAGCCTATACCCCCTATAGTACAGCGTCCCATGTTCTTGGGCTTCTTACAAACGGCAGAATCATCCTACCGGCGCCCGTCACAAGGCGATATGGAGGCCAGAACTGAAGATCAAGCGCTCTTATTTCGGCAAGCAAATGGGCCGAAGGAACGGTCCGAAGTTGTAGTGCATGCAATCGCGTCAAGACTCGCGAGAGCCCTGTCGGTCTCGCCTGACGACGTGGAACCTAATAAGCTGCTCTCGGATTATGGTGTTGATTCGCTTATGGCGGTTGAGTTGCGCAACTGGATCCGCAGGGACTTCCAAGCCAACGTGGCTGTCTTCGACATCATGGGTGGAATTACCATCTCTGGGTTGGGCAACATGGTCGTCGAGAGGGCTGGAGTTCGAGTCTGAAGAGCTGTCTATGGTCAAATAGTACTTCTGTCAGGGACTAGTGAGAGACCAGTGGTGACCCATTCTATATAAGGGAGGCCCCGAAGTAGTGAGGGTGGTCATGGTAGATGTTAAATGTTACGGCCAACCAACGGACCGCCGGAAAAAGAACCTATTGTTGTGACCCAGACAGCCGTTTTGTAGCTAAGCTCAAGGCCACAATAGCGCCACAGCCGTTCTCTCTGTCGACCGTAGATTCTTAATCGTAAGTCCATATTCACAGCACAGAAAAAAAAGGTTGTCTAGTAATGTTTGTGTTAAAATCGCATTTTATCGCACGACCGAACTATTTTATTGAATTTTAAAAAATAAGAAGTGATGCCTTTGAAAATGTCCAGATTCAATGACCGCGTCTAATTTTAATGGGGTGAAGAGTCACGTGGGACAGCTCATTATGTGGGTCGTATGTGACATAGGGGATGTCATTTTTAGATCCTAAAACTTCCAGTCTTGGAGGCGTCTATGCCCGAGGTTTCCTCGGGTTATTATGTCGTTCTTAGGGTTGGTAGTGTATAACTTTCCGAAAAAGGCGATTTTGGGTGGTTCGTACTTTTGGTTTTTTTGGTAGGGGTGGTTTATATTAAGAGAGGAAATTTTTAAAATGCCTGGGAGAGGGAATTCTTAGGTGGCTAGTGCGTGGGCCGGGGTGTTTTTCGAAAATGCTTGGGAGAGGGAATTTTCTGGTGGTTTGTGTTATTGGTTTTTTAAAAAGTGGCGTTATTTCTTATTACGTAATTAAAGGTATGATGCCGCGGCACGCGTGGTTAACTACTCGATTACCTAATCAAGAATTCCTTTGCACCGGCGGAGGGGTTTTGTAAGGCGCGCGAGGCGGGCGAAGCCCGTCGAGCAAGCCGAACGAAACCTCGGAGCTGGTGCGTAATTAAAATATTAAATATTGAAATATTGAAGTTTAAGTGTGTAAACCTCGGGCTATTGTGGCATTCCGGAACGGGGTGCCCTCACGTGTATTAAAGGAGATGATCCTTATTAGGGGAGAAACTTGTGTATTCTAGGAGAAGAATCATTTACGAAAACAGTTGCGATCATTGTGCTGTGATGGTCGACTTCAACTCCATGACACCTGCGTAATAGCAAACACTTCTTGACGGTCCCGCTTTGGCACCATCTACGGGCACCATATCCGATTTCAGCAACGCACCAAATAGCAATAGAGTCTCTTACGCAACTATTCGTCTATGCCTCAGTCTGTCGGCCGTGTTTCTCATTCTTAGGGCATGTGCAATGTTCACCTACCTATTCATATAGGTATAATGGATATTATTAATAAATTACCTATGTTCTTAAGTAAATTTCCGAGCTACCTTAAGAATGAAATCGATTACATGCTGCGGCTGGCTAATAGACGGGACATGACCAGAGTTGACACTCGAAACGTCGACCTTATTGCCGCTCACCCGCTCGATCATCTCGATCTGGGATTTCTGGGTCGCCGGTGCAATAGATTGGTCACCCTCGGCGACCAAGTACGAGACTGGAAAGTCATTTTAGCCATCATAGGTGAGGTTGCTAGTGAAACTAGCGGCAGAGTGTTTTACCAGCTTCCTGCCCCAATATTTGCCCTGTTCTAAGGGAAGGTCTGAGAACACCACCTCGGCTGTTACCGTGGGATTGGGGTAGTAGAACCAGCCATCCTCCTGGAAGGATTCAAATTAGCATTGCTCGAATCATCAAGTAGGTAGAATAAGAAGCTTACCCCGACTACCATAAGGGGCTGTTGCCCCTTCGGCGCAGTTCCCACTGAGGATGAAGCAGGATGCCCCACTTCTGGCACAAGGGAACTCATATATGCGAGCCCAACGATGCCGCCATCCTTGCCTTGCTTTAGCCTCTCGTTCTTGCTCAGTCCCCGGATGGACTCAGTAGCTGGTGTGCCTCTGTAAGAGTGTGTGATGAGTAGGACGTCGTAGCCAGCGTCTGCGAGACCGGTGACGTGAGCGGAAATGAAGGCTGCGTCGTCATACATGTTCGGGGGGTCGCCCGGTCTTGCACCAGTCACCAGACCGACGCTTGGGATGTGAAGGGCTTTAATGTCGTAGCCGTGTCGAGACACTCCATCGATTACCGTGTCGTAAAAGAGCGGAAGCGCAGAGGCTGCAGGAATAATAACCAGTGAGAGCCCGGGCATGTTGACTTCGAAAACTTCCGTTAAAAGGTAATGAATAACGGAGGAAGAGCCGATTCCTAATTATGTTCGGGCATCCGAACGCGCATAAAAGCGACCTGCCCTAGGCATTCGGAGAAACCAATCGGACCTTTTTGACGATCGCCGAGCAGGCTAGCAGACAGCACGGCGACACAAGAACGCCGCCCTTACATGGTTGGTAGTCGGCTGCACAACGCAGTCGTTTAACACAGGGAAATAACGAGTTTCCAAAGATGACGCAGGCAGTGAGTTTCGCAGTGCCCTCACCTCGCCATCATCCACTCGTACACTTGGCAAGCATTTCGTTCAGTCCAAGTTTACAGTCTCCTCCCAAACCAACAAGCTGGACCCGACCCAGGGCATCGAGCCTGCCCCATTCGAAGGACGCAAGACGAACTGGAGCACGCTCCCGGAGGACGTGTTCCGCGTGTTCGAGACGCGCACCGCGCACAACAGCGCCGCCTACCTCTTGCCCACGCTCGCCGAGATCCAGCGCCGCAACCCGCAGCTCACTCACGCTCCTCGACGTCGGTGCCGGCTCGGGCTCCATCTCCGCCTCCTTCGCTAAGATCATCGGCCCCACCGGCGGCCACGTCACTGCCGTCGACATCAACCCCGCCGTGCTCGAGCGCGGCAGGAATATCCTCGTCGACAGGTATGGTGTCCCCGCTGGCGAGGACTGGGTCAGCTTCCAGACGGCCAGCGGACACGAGCTGCCGTTTGAGGACGACACGTTCGATGTCGTGCACTGCCACCAAGTCCTCGCACACAATAAGGGCCAGTCGGACATCTTGCGAGAAATGCTGAGGGTGACGAAGCCCGGGGGCGTGGTCGCAGCACGAGAGGGAGACATGGAGACGGAGGTGTTTTGGCCGCCGCTGCCCGGGCTGCTTAAGTTTCATAACGAGTAGGTAATTAGTGCCTACCCATATTTGCGGACCGCATATTTGGATTTGCATCCAAAACCCAAGCTAAGTACGTCCATCGAAATAAAGTCTCGAGGTACGAATCATCAGAGGCCGCGGTGCATCGACCAAGTCAGGTCGGGAGCTCCTCTCGTGGGCCCTCAAGGCCAACGGCGGGGACAGGAGCAAGATCACCACGAGCTTCAGCGCGTGGAGCTACACGGAGCCTGAGGAGAGGAAGATGTGGGGTAAGTCGCCGTCTTTGCGTCCTAATGGCCTGTCTCAATTCTGAACGATTCCTCTAGCTACGGGAATGGTCGACGGGGCCCTTAACAACCCCGTCGTGCGCGAATCCAACATTAAATATGGTATCTCAGAAGCCGACATGGATGAAATGCGCGATGCGTAGATTGAATGGCGGGACAGAGATGATGCCACGCTGTCGATGGTGCAGGGGGAGATACTCATGAGGAAATAGGCGGGGTAGGGCTGGTAGGTACCTAATTAAATTAGGGGAGACGGCGGACGAGATCTGCAGACGAAACCGACCCCGGTCTCATTGAGGACACCTGCAGATCTCGTGACCTCTACATTAATTTTCTGACAGTTTACCTCTAAGAATCCTATTCACGTCAATGTCACCTTGTTCTCTGTTATTTGAGCACCGAGAACAGTTGTCTTGAGGCCTGCTTGAATTGAGATTCTGTTGGATATAGTGATGGAGCCCCTTAGTGCTCTGTCTGTCGCTGCGGCGGCTGTTCAATTCCTCGATTTTGGGGCTAGGATAATTACAGACACTCGAGAGGTGTATCAATCCTCATCCCGTCAGATACGCGACAACGTGGAGTTAGGCGAAATGGCCAAAAGGTTTAATCAGCTTACGAATGCCATTGAGTATAAGCTTCGGGAGTTTGGGCCTGAAGATTCAATCTTTAGGCAACTAAGTCATGGCCCTGAACAATTCGGGGACGAGACGGAAGTCATGCTTATTCATCTATGCCACCAAGCCAGTGAAATTGGCCATGAGTTACAAGACTTGTTAGCCAAGCTCAAAAGTCACGGTAAGACGAAGATAGAGCTCGTAGCGAACAGCTTCGTCACTGCGCTTAAGGCTATATGGTCTGAGGAGAAGATCGAGGGCCTCAAAGACCGCCTCGAGCAGACTCAAAAGCAAATCATGATGGCAACATTAGTCCTCTCCTGGTATGGCCAAGAAATTCCCACGCAAATATATGGAGTGGCACTGTCCTTAACATTTGGCACACTAGGGGCCAAGCCGAAAAAAATCGTGTCACCATGACCGAGTTTGTGAATCAGCAAGCTCTATCTATAAGCAAACTTGATTCGATCGACCGGACGACTCAAGACTTCGGCAAGAGTATGGCAGGCCTCCTTAGAGGCGAAAGTCAACTGCAAACCCGTAAGATTGTGCAGTACGTCTTGGACACAAATTGGCAGCCCAGCAAGCAATTAAAAGCAGTAGCTCGGCAATCTATTGATGATGCATCAGCAGTAGATCCCAACAAGAGGCTGGGCGAGATAGTTGTGCAAAGTCTCCGGTTCGAGACGATTAATAATAGACAAGAAGGAATCTCACGAGCATATACTAATACTTATGAGTGGATATTCCGAAATCCACTTCTTGGAGACAATGAAGGGCCGCTATGGTCTGATCTTTCGACATGGTTATCCAGTCCGTCAAACCAAGTTTACTGGATTACCGGTAAGCCTGGTGCGGGTAAATCGACGTTGGTCAAGTTCATGGTCATGGACAAGAGATTGATATCCCTTCTACAGGCGTGGGCAGGCCCGTCTGTTGATCTGTTCCTGGCGAGTTATTTTTCATGGAACGCTGGGAATGACCTACAAAAGTCGCTCCAAGGGCTTCTCCGAACAGTACTTCACCAGTGCCTCAAACAATGCCCAGACCTACTCGTCCCAGAGGTTTTCCCTAGTCGCTGGGTTCTGCTCCAGCTGTTCGGCGAGAGAGTGCCCTTGCCGAAGTGGGGGATGGAAGAACTCATAACTGGTTTCCGAGCCTTATTATCCCAAGTAGGCCGGAAGTTCTCGGACAAACACCCCATATTCAAGCTCGCAATAATCATCGATGGTCTTGACGAGTTTGAAGTAGCCGATCACGCACCCCTTATCGAACTCCTACAAGAGGCTAGCGGATATCCTGACGTCAAGTTGTGCGTTAGCAGTCGACCATGGAACGTATTCCGAGACGCCTTTGAGCAGAATCCCATGCTTCAGCTTGAGAACTTAACACGATACGATATCCAGGCATACGTGAATGGCCAGTTCCGGGCTAGTCTTGGATTCCAAGAGCGAAGCATACTTCAGCCGCTTGAAGCTAAGAGGTTGCTCGGTGATATTCTCAGAAAGGCACAGGGGGTTTTTCTCTGGGTCTCGGTGGTAGTGCGAGGTCTTCTTATCAGCTTACAAGAAGGCGACAAGCTCTCGGATCTTCAAAAGACTGTTAACAGCTTGCCAGATGACGTATCCACTCTCTTCCAAGTCATGTGGGAACGTACTAATCCGCAGTACCACGGAGAGGCAGCACAGTACTTCTCAATCGTTGAGACCTATTACAAGTACGATCTTACCCCATACACACTTGGCGTTTGGTTAGGAGACGATGATACCTCCGTCGATCTTGATTTTCACGAGGTCGATAGATCATTTCTGTCATCCGCCACCTTGTCTCTCAAGCGCAGATTGAATAGCAGAACCAGAGGGCTATTGGAGATTTATCCATGGGAAGACTTTAGCAGTGGTGGTGTCGACTATATGCATCGGACTGTGAGAGAGGTGAGTAATTCTTAACCGAGCACTTCCTGCCCCTTTTACACTACTTTCCCAAACAAATCTACCTAAACAACAATGCCAACATAGAGCAGCTACTCCTCGTTTTGAATATGGATAGTTCTAAGGGCTCGATGACAGTCGATTCTTCCATACATAGGTAATTACTAATCAACAGTACCATAGTGGGTTCTGGGGAATTGGAGCAATATCTGCTCCAGCATAGACCCAGACTTCGACGCCAATCTCTGGATATTGAAAGGCGAGACACTCAGAGTACCTATCGAGAATTACATATACCCTATGCACAGGCCCCAGCAGTTCTGGAGTCACCTGGGAAAGCTGCTCGACGTAGCAAATGGCGTTCGCGATACCCCAGCAAACAACACCAAGCTCGTTCAAATCCTAGATAAGCTTGATACTAGCCTTTCACATGTGGTAGGTGGACACTGATAAACCTAGTAATTTTAGTGGTGCTAAATTTTCTCAGTTGTCAGATTCTTCCAGCGACAGTACAAATGATGAGACCTCCCATTGGTGTAACAAAGCACCCAAGATCGAAGAAAAGCTCGCCATTGATCAAGCACAGGGGTGGAACCAGGTTGATTTCATCGGTCTCTCAGCACAGTTTCCAATCCCACAGTATCTAAAGACTAAGCTTTCTCAAGATTCTGATGTCGCGCGAACAGCACGACTAACAGTACCTGTATTAATGAGTGCCATTGTTGGTGGGCTATCCGAGGATCCCCTCAACTGTGGATTGACGAGCTTGTCTTGCAAAGTTTCAACAAGGCTTGAACTGATGCAATTCCTCCTGTCATTTGTCCCCTTGAATGAAGTGGAAAGTATACTCGAAAACTTACGTATTCGTATAACAGATGCATTAAGCTGGAGGTTAATGCGGAAGAGGGAGTACACATCAACGGTGGAAGGACTTCTACAAGCCCACATTGATGCTGCTCAAGGCCCACCGTCCCCTTCTACAGAAACAATAACGGAAGCCACAAGCAGCACAAGTCCTGTACTAGCTGAACAGAATGAAAGGGAAAAGAAATCAAAGAGGAACATTATCAGAAGACTGGCAAGGATTTCATGGTTTCGTGGCTAGGTAAGTAGTTCAGCATACGGTTCGAGCAAGGATCATCGTTGGCTTCGTTGACGGCAAGAGACTGATAAAACATATTCATGAATAGAAGTGACGTGTCGCACTTAAAACTGGGAGCAAGGAAAAGCTTACTCGAGGGTAATGTCTATGTTCCTTCGCTGTTATCATGGGCTCATGAGTGGAGGTATGTCACCATGGTTTCCTTCAGCCTCCCTCCCAAAACTACCATTTAGGACCGAGAATCCACTCAGTATCCGATAACCAACGCCACAACAAACGTAGCAACCCAGCTGAACATCAGCAAGTCTAGTACACTCAACAACTGGTGCGTACTCCTCTGTGCCTCCTCGTACTCGCCCATCTTCGGCAGCGCTCCCTTCAACCCTGTCGTCTTGCCGGCCCAGAAGCCTTGAATGTGCTCTCTGGCGAAGAAGATGCCGGCGACCATTGCGACTTGGTACATGTATCGCCACAGGAATCCGTAAGTGCTACCACGAAGGGCGAGCAGCACAGAGACGAAGAGGGAGAAGAAGACGGCGGCAGCGCCGGAGGTCTGCGTGGTGTACGTCTTGTGTCGCTCATGTTCCGCCGTGCTAGAATATTCGGCGAGCTTCTTGCTCGTCTCTTCGTACTTGTTGAAGTTGGTGATGGCGACGTACGACAGCTTGCCGCCGTATGCTGCTAAGGCAGCTTGGCCGAGGTGAAGGATTTGTAGAAACATTTCGGAAAGTACTGTTATGGTGGTAATTTCGAAATGTGAAGGATACCGGTTGATGCAAACTCAGATTGCAGGAATTCCCGCTGTGTTTTATTGAACTTTTCGGTTTGTATTCAATATTCTGACCTGTGGTACCTGATGACGGGTTAATATTAGGTGATGACGTAGAGCTGGCCCGCCACCTCGAATGCTCTGTCAGGTTTTGACGCGGAGTACATAGTACACGCAATTCGACGATATTATGTAAGTGGCCGCTCAATTTTCTTTACATTAAAAGAATTGTTGTCGATAGACTCAATTAATTGTTCTATTCTAATATTAATGTACTTCGTACGTGAGTTTTTTTACCTATTATCTCTGTCTCATTTTGCGTCTTCTAAATCAACTTAGCGAGTTGATTTACAGGTACCTAACTAGGTACCTACCTTACCTAGCGCTTAGGCTCGGCTCCAGTGCAGAACCCGAAAAAGAAAAACCACCCCCCCTTTTCTATTAATTGGGCACCCAAAAGTACCTGCATGCAGACCCGAAAAGGGGGAACAGGAATCGTATGCATGCCTTCATATATAGGTAGGTACCTAGGTAGGTAAATAGGCTCCCTGTAGGTCAGCTCGCTTGCAACCACATACGCTACATATATCTCACAACATTTATATTTCATAGCCTTCTCTTCAAATAATACATGTTCTCTTTATTTGCTGTATAATAACTCTTTTCGTTGTATCTACTTCCCAATCACATCTTCAAACCCCAATAATTCCTCACCCGATCATGTCGGACAGTACTAGTAACCCAATTAGCATCGCCATCATCGGCGGCGGTCTAGCGGGTATAAGCCTAGCAAACGCCCTAATCCGACACCCGCACCTCAGGATCCAGGTCTTCGAAGCCGCACCGCAGTTCTCGGAGAGGGGCGCCGCGGTGGGGTTATCGACAAATGCGCAGCGCGCTTTAGATGAGGTCCTTGGGGGTAGCGCCGAAGAGGCGTTGGAGCGCGCGGGTGCGGTGAGTATGAATCCTATGAGGATGATGGTGGTAAGTGAAAACACTCGTACTGTTGGGAGAATAAAAGGGAGGAAGGAGAAGGAAGCTGAGGAAAACAGCAACAAAAATTACGGTTTCTAAATGAACGAATCGGTTTAGGCATCTGGGAAAGCAGCGGGTTCCCTCGTAGCGGATATCAAGGGCATAAGTCCGCCGAAAGTCGTCCATAGGGCTTCGCTACTCCGGGAGCTGCTCTCGCCGCTCCCGAGTGAGATACTACATGCTAATAAAAAGCTTGCTTCGCTGCAACACGACTCCAATGCCGAATCAGGATCTGGGGGCGTCACGGTATCTTTCCAGGACGGCCACATCGAGCGTTTCGACGCCGTCATAGGCGCCGATGGGATCTTTGGGTCTGTTCGGCGACATGTTCTCGTCAACGATGACCAAGAGTCGAGGGGTAGAGCTACAGCAGAGGCCAGTCCCGCCGGCTTCTGGGACTGTCGTAACATAGTCCCGTTCGAGAAAGCGGTAGCCGCGCTGGGGGCTGAAACTTTCGAGGTCGATAGGCAGAATATATGGATGGGCGACGGCGCGATCGTGTTGCATGATGTGTTGGAGAATAGGACGCTGGTGCAGTGCATCGTATCGGCTATCGAGGATAAAGATGAAAATTTAGAGTCGAGGGGTAGGGCGACGCCGCTTACAAGGGAACGATTGAAGGGGGTGCTGGGGAAATGGAGGGATAGGAGGTTTGCGGATGGGATTGCTGATGTGAGTCTTCATCTTCTATCTTGTTGGATACTTGGGAAACGTTTTCTGCTATTCTAGGTTTCCAAAATGGGCCTACATTATTCTATAATTACTTCGTTCTATAAGCTGACATGACACTCCTCACAGCTCATATTAGATCAACAAGACCCAAAAGCCTACTCGCAATACCATCACAAAGCAACTCCGACATACGCCAACGGCCGCCTTTGTATCGTAGGCGACGCGGCACATGCGACGACGCCGTGGCAAGGGTCCGGCGCCGGCCTCGCCATTGAAGATGCCATGGTTCTTGGTGCGCTACTAAGCGAGACGACTTCTCCGGACGGCCTCGAGTCAGCTTTTAAGGCATTCGACGCCGTAAGGAGGCCTAGGTGTAACCGTGTCGTGGACTCGAGCCAGCGCACCGGGGAGATATCTACGGGCCAGGATCAGGAGTTGGGTCTTGACGAGCCGGAGAAATTGAGGGCTGCTCTTATGCCGAGGTGGGCGTTTATTATCGGGCTGGATGTTAAGGAGCATCAGCTTGAGGCGCTGGAGGTTTTAAGAGGGATTAGAGAGGGCGACCCAGGGGGTATGGCTGGTGGATTTTAGTTATGTTCTATTTCTCCACTGCTTAATATAGCCTCAATTTCTTTTCTATTATTTTTGATAATACTCTTGAATATATGATTATTTAACTTTGGTGCTTTGTCGAGCCTCCTTTCTCCTGGCTGTGAAGCCCCTGGTGACTCTAATAGACCCGCTGGTTCCTAGTGGCTTGAGCCACTTGACTCCTAACAGGTACTAGAGACCGTTCTTCTACAGTTATTAATCCCTAACAACACGTGTAACTGCATCACGGGAATGCTGCTGATTAGTCAAACGAATCGAACATGTTTAGTTGGTGATCAGGGGTTGGATACCAGAACCTTTCACCCGGATACGTTGAATGAGAACTACCTTGCATTCAGGGCTTCTAATTCCCATATATACAATGCTCCTTCTTGCCTCCTTTGGTTACCATTTTTTAATCATTGGACGAGTTGGGAGGTTCAGGTTGATTAGTATCAATATCATATCTACATTTGGCCCTATGCATCCAAGTCCCAGGCATCAAGATTGATAAACAGAGGAATTTCTATCGGACGTATTAATTCATAGTAAAGAACCGCAGGATTCCTACATTTCAGGTTTCTTGTCGTCGCTTACTATGTATAAATCTACCGAGGTGTCTTGCCGTCCTCGCAAGCAGGTAATATTCATTGAGGAATACCAGCTGAAGGATCTCTTGGTTACCTACATGACGCGGTAGCACTGCAGGTACTCCATAACGGCTATATTTGATGAATGCAACTGTTGTAGCAGAAATGTAACCTGCTCCCTTTCAGCTTGGTCGATCATCTAGATCATGCGCTGGAATTGAGAATCCTTCAGTGCAACTTAGGTACTGATATATACTATAACAATTTGGGCTGTACGTCATATCAGTGTTACTCATTAAAGATAAACGTTTTTCATCTCTAGAATCCTGAGATTTGAAACGAGTTAGCAGATGCGGCGCAGCGAGATTTGGTACCGGAGCGTACACTGAGGAGCGACGATTCCATCACGATGTTGATTAATTCCACATGCAGCGTATCAACACTATGGTAAGAGCAGTTTATCGTGCATAGATATCGGCGCAATGTCCTATATTTATCTTCTGCCTGAGATCATTACTATGGCCGTAGCCGAAGTTCAATACTATGTTCAGCTGCTCTCGTTGTGCTATTATACACGCCAGGCCTCTCTGAAGCCCCTGTCAGGCCAAGAATTCCGAGGGTACCAGAGCATAGCATAAACTTGCCCCTATCGCCACATACGGATCTATCCGAGCCCCTATGTTCTGGTTCATATCCCAATAGCAACTACGTTACTATGAAGGCGGAGCTTCGGGCTCTAGTCTTTGGATCGGGGGATTCGTAGCGACCTTTCTTGAATTGGCCCAGTCCTCGATAGAACTCCATTTCGTGCACATAGACTTGGAATTGGACTTTAGTGACGGCTTCCATGCTGTGGGGTCATCCCATTCGAACGAGTAAAGTCCGATGTTGCCGTGACACATCACGACGAGCCGTAATGTCTCCAGGCAATGATCTATCCGTCAAGGGCGTCAGCATTTAAGCTGCAGGTATGAAAAGATTTGATAGCAGGCCCGTGGAATGCCATGCCGGACATGAACTGGGTCGGGTACACTCACCAAGGTGTGGAAATATGAAATTGATATTGGCTTCTGTGAGGTTAGAATAATATCGGTCGCTGTATAGATAAAAGCGCAATTGCCGCTGTATCTCTTGTGTTAGAGTCACCGTCTCCATCAGCTTACTACTTCGGCAATCTTACCACGCAATGAAGCTCGTGATACACGCCGAGGTTGGCGAGATATCCCCCTCCGATCAACTCTGCCGTGTTTTCTAACGATTCTCCCGCCTGCTCTAACTCTTCACGAGTGGCATTGAAGTAGACAGCTGAGTGATCTGTTAGATATAGAACAGGGGCAGAGTGAGATGGGAAAACATACGCGCAATCAGATCATCCCAGGCTCTGTCTTGCTCCTCCGTAGGTGGTCCCCAATACTTGCCAGGTTGGTTGTGACCAGTGGCATGTTTATCGCTGATTTCGTACTCTATGTACTGTTGTGCAGGTGCTGAAGCAAAGGTTAGCGCCATATGAAGCTTAATTAATCATGAGATCTGGTTTCCAAATACACCAAGATATTGTTCTTCCATCCCTGGAAGAGCCAGCAGGGTCGCGGCCACTACCGGTCCATAGTGCCACTGCTTGTGCAAGGACGACGAGGTGGAGGGCTAATACGTAAATTCTTGGAAAGTTGATGATGCTCTTCCGCGGCGACTTGGGCACTTGCCAATCATCTCTATTACGCTTTTCCAGCAGCTCCTGAGACTCGATGTCTTCCGAAGAGCTTCGCTCGCTCGAGACAATCTCTTGAGGAGCCATAATTCTGGGAGATTCAAGGAAATAGAACGAAGTGTGAGCGAGTCGTGTGTTTGAGGATGTTCAAGAGAAATCATTGCTGATATGGTAATAAACAGCGAGGAAGACCATGGAATGGCGAAGGTCAACTTTGCCAGGCTGGGACACACGTGTGCATACCTACTCGACGACAGCTATGTATCTGTAACTAGAACAAATGAGTCCTTAATATAGTTGGCATCTTGAGGTTACAGACAAGCTCCTTTAGTTACACTCATGTGTGTGATGATAGAAGATTGAATCACCACTCAACGAGGCAGCAAGGTTGTATCGAGTCCTATTGGTTACCTGTATGTGATCGGCACTGTTAGCAACATGTGAAAAGAGGACGACAGATGCAACCATAGCCGTAGTCTATTGGAAGAAATTACGAACCGATGAGAGTAGGCGACATTGGGATAAGGACGTCTACAAATAGAAGCCATAAAGCATCGCGTCCCGCCCACTCGGTCTCCAGTGAACAAGCTCCAGGATGACTGCTTATCTTGAATTACATCTTCAAAGCACAGCACTAGTATCTTCCAAACTCTCTTCCACTAAGTCACGATGCAATACCAAAACCTGTACATCTTGGCTTTCTCCATCTTCGTTGGACTCGGGATGGCGGCGCCTCTTCCAGAAGGTAACTATTCCTTCCGAGTGACGTAATCTAGGTGGACGCCAATATCTGACTAGTTCTGACAGACAGAGAAACACGGGACACTTCTGCTGCTCCTATCAAACCTATGGCAGGAGGGGTTCACGAAGCTGTGTTCTTCTAGAGTGGAAAATAGCTTTGATAAGGAAGAAAGGGTTCTGTGCCGTGTGCGGAATCAGGCCATGATTTACTTGTGTGAAGCTAGGCGTCATCGAATTGATCTCAAGTCTTTCCCTATGAAACTCAGATATCATTTTATGTAGATTTAACAGCCCCTGAAATCCTGTGCAGGGTTTCCCCGCGATGGGGATTTGGTGGATAGGGGGTGGAGTAGTACATATTGTTAAAGCAAAGCTATGTTATCCCATGAAAGATTTGGCTTATATGACGCTTCACGTCGTTTTTTCAGAAGAGTTCCTATCCTATAATTCCTGTATCTGCTTCAGAACCAATGGCGTACTATTGAAACTTGCATTTACGACCTGTGCATGGCCAGAGTCGGCTTGCTACTACCCAACACCACAAATGGATAAAAAGTCCGACGGAGGTGTATTCGGACGGAATCCCGCTCATGCGAGATCTTTTTACCTAGATATTTTTGAAATGCGTAGGGGTTATCGCGAGATGTGTTTATCAATTAGAAACGTGCGGTTGCAGTTACTACTATATGCATGCTGACCACAGCAGGAAGGTTCCGCTACGACTTCCATCTCGCTTATCATACTGTTGCATAGAAGGATTCAGGATTTTACAAGAGTATATCTTGTGGCGTTTGATTTAATTTGGCCTGCGTATAGCTACGACAGCGTAGTGTTAACCTGATAGGTAGCAACATGCTTGCCCCCTTCATCTACTCGAGAAGGAATCCTAATGTCTCCGGTTTGATGACTCATAGTCTATTATCAGGCGCTCTTTAGCCTTACAATACTATAGGTTAACTCTAACTCTCAGGCGAGAAATGACAATAGCTGTGTTGATGAACATTCTTATTCAACTTACTGGGCTTCTTCTCTTGAGTCGAATCTGAATATCGTCACTTTTGATAGTAAAGTCACAATGGCGCCAAGTCAAGCATACTATCAACGGCCAGGCCACTTTGTGGCTACCTGTATTGTTCTTGCGGTGTTAGATATTCTGGCCGTTGGACTCAGATTCTGGACACGTTATCATGAAAAACAGCCCCGAAAAATGGACGACTGGTTGATATTACCTGCTGTGGTAAGCCTCAATCAACCCGTCCAATATAAGAACAATATATGTCCTGACTATAGCATCCCAGGTCCTATCAGTGGGAGGTTCTATTGTCTTGGTCTACGCCGTGTCCCAAGAAGCTTTGGCATATCCGACTAAGTTCCCCGAGGGCTTCTCTGGCAATCCGCTTCTACTCGAAACCAACCAATTGAACTTGTTATCACAGGTACGCCTCCCGAATTTCGAGGATGGTGAAGACTTCGTCTAACGACTATAGGTCGAATTCGCTTATAAAGTTATCGCGACACTGATTCTTGGCTGTACCAAGGCCAGCTTCCTGTTCTTTTGCCTGAGAATCTTTTCGGTCAACAAAAAATCCAAGACTATCCTATGTGGGGCGATTGCCCTCGTAGCCACATGGGCAATCGGGTTCTTCTTTGCCATGTTATTCCAATGCCGGGTGAGCTTCTGGGCACTCACGGGAACCGTGTTTGATATTCTAGAGCAATGTGTTAACACGTCAGCGCTTGCTTTGTCATACGTATATATAGACTTTCTTTTGGATTTCGGTATCATTATTCTACCGATTCCCTTCGTGAGTGCCATTGATTTATGGCAGATTGAGAAGAATCCTAATCAAGAAACAGATCTGGCAGTTGCATCTTTCTACACCAAAGAAAATTGCTTCCAGTATAGTCTTCCTTCTGGGAGGAGTGTAAGATCCCCGCTCTACGGTTGAAGCCCCTGTTGTGGAAATCAAGTAACTCACTAGTAGTATGTCTATCAGAGCTGCCGCAGCTTCATTGGTTCGCCTAATTATAATAACAAAAGCTCGAATCCAAGGCTTCGCTCCTGACGCCGACCAAGTTTGTAAGTCACTGAGCCGTCCCCTTAGACAGTGATCAAACCCCTCTGACAATTTGCAGTGTCAATAACGCTCGATCTTTACTGGTTTGTGGTCGAATGTTCCGTCGGTATACTTGCCGTCTGCCTTCCGACTATCCGCTGCCTAGCCGCCGTCTACCAGATCAAGGGCCCGGTATGGCAATCTGTCCTTAGCACCAGCAGGAGTCTACTGCGTACCAGAGCATCAAGCTCGCGGCTTGACGACAATTCGAATAATGGCTCTTACGTCAACGAGGCTTCCGACGTTGGGAGAAAGAGTAGCTCTACTACGTATTCGAACCGAAAGGTCCGGCTTCCTAGGAAGGCGAGCCAGGAACCTGTTCCATCGGTCGAGACGTACGCCCTAAGTAATATAAAGGTTTCAGAAGCAGTATAGCTCAGACCAAGATATGTAAATTAGAACATCGTCTAATTGTATGAATATGATCGATAATTTATATTGGACCAAAGCTGGTATTTCATTTATCACTGCTTAATCTGAAGGATCAATATCAGTGCAAGGCACCTACTCCTTAATTTTGTCAGTAGTCTCGTCGCTGAAGTCATCAGGGGCTTCGCAGCCAGGATAAACGAGGTTTGTGCATACTTATATACCCCGTGGCCGCTAGCTCATTGTTAGGATCCCTCGTGTCACCGCGCAGTTCCTTCTCATGCTTCCAAGGTCTGCATCGTGACAGATTGCCACTTCCTAAGAATCAGCTCCTCCTCCAGTTGCCGAAGGAGAAGCCATCGTCCAAGACCACTCAGCGCTCCGGCCTGCCAATTCGGCACACAATCAGAGAAAAGATGCATTCTTCAGCCTTAGAGACACCAGAAGGTGTGTAAATAGTACAATATCCTACGTAAATAATTAAAGATCGTACAATCCAACTAGCCAACTGCGCAGCTAGCAGATTCAACAGAGCAACATGTCCTTGGAAGGACCAAGTCTAGGCTCGAAGCCCTGCTACCAAAAAAAAAACACACATTTTCCAGGAATAGGAGACATCGCCCCACAGTCCAAAAGCCTTCCCACACCAGCCCGTCGTGTGTGTACCCAAAAGCTCGCCCAAGAAGATAGACAAAATGAGATAATAGGGAGGGTATCTGACAAGTCGACCAAAACCACCAGGCCAGTAAATAAGCAAACAGGTAGACATAAAAAAATCATAGAAGATTAAAGACCTCGCTCTCCCCGAGAGGCGTCTTCGCCTCTTCTGCTTGTTTTTCGAAGTCGAGCGCGGCCTCGCGCTGGTCGAGGCCGTACCGGGCCGTTTCCATGTCGAGGGTTAATAAGTTGCGTGCCTTGTTGCTGCTGCTCATGCTACTGTTGCTAGGGCTGGCGCGGCCAGACACGTAGGGGACCGGGGTATTTTGACGGGATTGGGACCGCAGCTGTTCCTGGAGTGCTCCCAAGGCTAGCTGGTGTGCGCCAATTTCCGCCTCTAGATCGCCCTGGGAAACGTCGCCCCGCAGCCGCGTGAACGTCCCTCGTTCGCCTCCTTGAATTTCGCCTCCTTGGTGTCCCTGAAGGCGGAGGGCTTCGGTTGGGCCATCGTAGCCGCGAACGGTCCTTGCAGATTGAGAACGTTCTGGGACTGAGTTTCGTTGCGGTCTGTGTGATTGTGGCGCAGGACTACTAGTAGGAGTGTTTTGCTGCAGAACATACTGATCCTGCACCAATTTTTGGAGGATCTCCATCATGGACACCATAGATTTCATGAGAACCTCGCCATTCTTCTCGAGTCGATACAGCCGTTTCTCCATGTCTTTGTCGCGGCTCTCCTCTAGTCTTTCGTACCGTCGCAGGAGCTCCTGACGCGAGATTTGATCTTGGTTCTCTTTTTCCTCAGCCAATGCTTTGGCCACGTACCGCAACTTCCTGGCCTCATCCTCGTCCCGCTCCGCTTGTCGCTCCTTCCGGCGGTAGTAAGATGTGCTACCCTCCCAGGGCATTGGTGGGGTTCCCACTGGAGATGGCGAAGACGAACTAGTCACTATTGGCGCGCTTTTGCTTCTTGCCCTGCGTTTCTTCGGAACGGATTCCGGAGATGGGTAAGATGCGTCCAGTTGTAGACGGTGCTTGGTAGGCCCCGTTTCCTTTAATCTGGATGTTGACAGGGGCTTCGAGAGTGACGATGAGCCCACTTCACGGTTGAACTGACCAAGTATTGGGGATTCCGGCCAGAGACTTTCCGCCATTATCCCGGGTCTGAAATGTGAAGTTGGCGATTGAATCTGACGTATCTGGGCTTTTAACCTCTCTATGTCTCTCAGCTTTCGTTGCCGCACTCGGTCCTTGCGACTCGAACCTTTCTCAGCTAGGTGAGGTGGCGCTAAGAGATCTGCTTGCAATGAACGATGCGCTTTACTCGATGGTGGCGTCGGGAAGTTAAGATTTAGAGGTGATTCCACTTTCGGCTGCGAAGGTGGTCGAACTACTATAGGGACAGATTGGAAAGCCATCGCAGTCTCTGCTTGTAATAGCTGGGGCGAGGAATCGGTAACCAAACTCTCGGCAAAAGATCCACGTGGATCAGTTCCAGCGCCAAATCCACCACCGCGTCCGTCACCGCTATCATTGGTGCTAAGAGTCCTACGCAATCGTGTCGGCCGCCAGCTGGTAGCATTGCTAAGTTCGCTAGGTACGGCTGTAATCGTTTGACCTCTCTTGCTTGAAGTTCGAGTTGGCAACTCTAGCGTAGCTAACGGATTCGCCGAGATTACGCGCGGGGGCGGAGGTCCAGGAGATCTATTGGGTTTCTTTATGTTGCTCGTAACCGCATGACTATCACTAGTTGACTGGTTCGTATCTCGGGCTGGTTGCTTCTCTTGGGAACTCCTCCCAGTTCGTCTTTGTGGTGGAATCTCAACCACCCGAAGAACTCTGTCCGAATTGAGCCCTTTAGGCTCTGATATTTTCTGTCCTTCAGCCTGTCGCCCATATTGTCGCTTTTGGGACGTAGACCTTCGCCGGACATAATGTGATTTCCTAACAGATCCTAAAGCGCTCATCGGTACAATATGAGTAGTGGCTCTTGCTAGGCCACTCTGCTTATCCGGCTCCTTGCCTTTCCCTGGAGGCGTCTCTCCTTCCGATAGAACCGTTGATAGCAAGGACACCTTTCTAGGAGGCGGAGCTAACCTGGTGAGCTCTCCTGGGTGCGCCGCTGACATTGAAGGTAGTTCATGACCCTCTATAGCCAGATTTTGGATATTCATACCACGATCTGAGGCCAGGCTATGTCTTGGCAAATGCCTCGAATCAACTGCCCGATGGAATTCCGCTTCCATTGACTGTGACACTGGGTATTGCGAATGAGCAGAATGAACAGGACTAGCTTGCGGTTGCTCGTATGGGACTGCTATGGCAATGTACCGGTGACCGTCAGTGGTTCGGGAAGAGATAGCCGAGTCTGGAAGTTGAATGAGCGGCGGGCGTTTCTTTGGGCCTTTGCGTTTCCGGCTTTTGCGAAAGACTTTAAACATATTCCACCCGTGATCACCTGAGGAGACGCTCAGATTATCGGGTTGTGACATGAAATTCCCAGGAGGGGGACGACTGCGGAAGAACTCGGTAAGGCTCTCTTGACGCTCCTCCTTGACGTCAGGACGAGGAACCATCTTGCCGGGCGTAAGAGAGGAAACTGTCTCCTGCGGGTTGAGTGTTCTTGTCTTTTTCTTTATACCAGGTACAGAATGGACGACAGATACGACAGAAGGTCGATGAGATGCCACTGGGTCTTCATCAACATTGTCGACTGTGTGGACCATGATTTCTTTTTCCACCAAAATGCCCAAGGCAAAGGAACTAGAGAGGAAGCTCTCCATAATAAAATCTTCAGACGGAGAGCGCGGAAGACCAAAACTCTATTTTCAGGGCAACGCTATCTTTCATGTACGAAATGGTGACAGCGTGGGTCAACTTGACTTCGACACCTCCCACTTTGGGTACTCGTGACATGACCAGGAACATCTAGGGGCCATGAGTAGTTGCACCCTTGAAAACTCCCAGAAGCCAACATGGGATGAATCGCTTCAAGGATGGTCAATAAATGGTCTTCGTGGATGGATTAGATATAACAGCGTAGTTAAACAATCCGTCCACACATTGGACGAATCCTTTCCAACCTTTGGGGGATACAAACAATACAAGGACCAATGAATAAGAGGTGGAAGCAGCTAATATGGTAGCGTTATGAGCCGGAGAAAAGCGCCAGACAAGTGACGAACTCAAGGAAGATGGTCGAGGTGCTCAGCGACTAGCCGGAGAACTTAATATTCACCCTCGTCTCATTTAGGCATGGAGAAACGCGAAGAAGTTCGACCGGCAACTTGTGATCGGCACTGACAGGTTGGTACTAACTAGTTTGACAGGGACTGGGTGAAGAATAGGGTTTGAAAAGTTGAATATCTGGACAAGGTATTGTAGAACCTAGAGGACTAGGTCGTCCGTAGGGTCCGTCTCAGGCACGAGAACTCGGAGACGGTTAATGAACATGGGATAAACACAACGAGAGTGTCGAGTAATGAAAGCTACTAGTGTAGTGCGTTCATCTCGCCAACGCGAGGAGGCAAATGAGACATGTTCAAGAGGCGTATAAACTATGCTAAGAAAAGGAATGGGGCGCGTCCAATGTAGTCGACTTGCTTTTCTCCTCGAATCCATTTCGGGTAAGGATCCGGTGATCAACATCTGAGATGCCGAATATTCAACACTCGCTGATGTTGCTGTTGGCCGGATTGATGCAAACTACCTGTTAAAGCCACCCCTCGGGGAGATTGGTCTCTGGGTGGGTAGATACTTACCTAGGTGTAGGGACTTTTGAGGTTGGAATTTCCCCCTAGGATTCTTGATATGTTTGCTATAAGTAGAGAAACAATGAAAACAATACGAGATGCCGTGCTTTCCATCGGCGTACTTGTGTTGCTCCCTTACGATTGACGAGTCATTTCGAAGCTGTCGTCGAGTCTTGTTGTAAGAGCATCAATTTAAAGTTTGAAGAAGAGCCGAGATCTTCGCGATCTTCGCAGGGATGAATTCCCCCCCTTTTCTTGTCAATACTTCGATTAATGCATATAGCCCGATAACTGAATAATGCGTTTCTAACAATTTAGAACACGAACAATTCTGCAGTCTCGGAACTTAGGTACCTTGGGCATACCGGCTCTTCTGTTCCCTCGTAGCAGATGGCAAGTAGGCTCAGAAGTTGCCAGATGGAAATATCGCACCTATGCCAAACTCGTTCGAATGCCTGGATGATGTTATGTCACTAGACCTTAAACAACCATGATTTCTCTAAACCTCATGCAACTAGACAAGAAGGTATCGTATTGGAACATATCCTAAGCCTCGGGCCGTATTATGTAGTGATCTTAAATTTTCCTCGGTACGCCTTCACAATAACCTCAATCATCGATATCAATCAGATTCCGCCCAAAGAACCCGTGCACCATCCTCGCCGCCTCGCGCCCAATCAGCGGCTCCAGCTCCGGCACGCTCATGTTGGCCACCTCGCGCACGTTCTCCGTCTCCAGGGTGAGGTTCTTGAGGTTGCGGGGCGTGACGCCGGGCACGACGCCCAGCATCTCGTGGGGCTCGAGGTTGAAGGCCTGGTCCTCGGCCTTAGCGTCCTTGTCGAGGCCCGCGCGCACCGCCACCACCGGGTCCGGCTCCTCCTGCTGCGTCTTGAGGCCCTCGAAGATCTCCGCCGTCTGGTACGGGCTGCTGCTCCAGATGACGCGCAGCCTCGGAAAGGCCAGCGTCAGCAGCACGATCTTGGACTGCAGGTCCGACGGCACTTCGTTGGGGTTGACCGACTTGAGGTTGCCGGATAGGTCCGCGAACGGCTCCAGCGTGAAGGACTTGTTCTGGTCGAACTCGATCAGCAGCATCGGGTTCTTGTAGTGCTGGAACATGGTCTCTGCCTGGCTGAACAGCCGCCCGTCTTTGAACGAGCTGATTAGATCGCTGATGGATTTACGTTCGATGCAGATGGTCGGCGAGAGGATGTAGTCTCCGACTGTCAACATGCATGGCACGATAACCATGTTGCGCCCGTGTAGTAGAGACGGAAGTGAGGAACGGAATTCCCGCACATCGACGACGACCCTGGGCGGTTGCGCCGTAGCTGCGAGCCGCCCACCACCAGCTATTCGCGTGTTTACCGTCCTCAAGAAGGCCTCTTGGGGATCTTCAACACCGTGAGAATCAACCGTCATAACGACGGACATGCTAGCGCGCTCTTTGATGAGCTTGGTGAAGGCGTCCTTTTCCCGTCGGACGGTAGCGAGATACCGTTGTTCTTCCACCGACCCACCGTAGAACATGAAATACACCCGGACATTTCTGTCATTGTGTGATGATCGGTAGACCTCAATCCGGCGTATAAACGCAGCGTCTGGTTCGTACATAATAATGTAGCGGGGCTTGACTTCTTCAAGAATGTGCTCGTCCTGGTCGCCGTCGTAGGCATGCACTACGACTAAATCTTGCATTTCGTAGAGCTCGAAGTAATCATCCATGTCTTCCAATGGATCAGCTATGATATCAGCTTTCTGGTTTGCCTCCTCTTCTGTCGTGATTTGCACTTCCTCCATGAGGTCGGCCACCTCGTCAGGCTTCTCGAAATATTGTGCTACAGTTCCATTGGTATTTCTACCAGGTGCTGCGCCGGTGGTGCCACCTCCACGTACTCGACGTCTCTTGTTCGCCGGTGCTCTCCCCTTATATCCACCTTGCGCTATCCGTGGATCCACTGCGCCTTCGAGCGCTTTCTGATTTTCAGAAAACAGAGCATTGCTAACCTGCGCGAACTCTCGCTTCCAGTTGAGGTAACCTCTAAGCCTCCTTCTCATCATGAACTTGGCGGACGGCTTATGCTCTTCCTTCTTCTTCTTCTGCTTCGTTTCCTCCTCGGTCTTTGGCTCCACGTGCATTGTCTGCAAATAATCACGGAGCTGACGAGTTGTGGCTTCATCCGAACACATGATGAGGATTGTTCCGTTAGAATCATCTCTCATCGGAGGTTCGAAATAAAGGGCCCTGTCAATCTCTTCGAGGATTTCAGCAAGGAGCTCCCACTTTGGTTGTTCCTCCAACACCGGGCGCAGTGAATCGATTGAAGACTTTGCATTCGCCTTGGTATTTGCGTTATACACTCTCCGCTTAGCGGTTTCGAATATGGTGTGCGCAGCATCGAGGAACAACCACGGAGATTGGCTTTGCCTCGTAGTACCTGGCTGTGGGGAATGCGCAGCGTGAATGGTGTCTAGGTGCTGTAAGAAAGACACGCAATCTAAGGCTAACACCGAGTGCAGCAAGCCGCGGAGGACTGTTAGGTCGCTAACAATCTGCTTCGTTTTCCAGCTGACTCTGTGCCAATTCGGGTCTAACTGCCGTCTGACCATGATGTCGAAGTTCTTGAGCAACGCGCTGTCAAGATTCCAGTCGTCCATCTCTAATCCGGAGTTGCCCTTCTTCAGCTCATGGATGCTAACTTCAACACACTCCATGATGGCTGTTTGGATATCTCTCATAGCGTCTGTCATAGGGACTTCAAGCTCGATGACCTCGGCCTTTTTCTTGCCTTCGAGAGAGCTAGCGACCGTCACATGGAATCGAGGCCATAGAGATGCTTTCCGAAGGAACAAGTTCCTCATCATGGTAGCCAACGGAGAAAATCCAATGGTAAATGGATCTGGGTTGTCGGAGAGTGCCTTGAGAAAGCCATTTTTGTTCTTTTGGCGGTATACCCGGAGAATGAAGGCCTCGAGGGAGGTAGCGATGACCTTGTCCGCATGAAGAAGGATTACACCAGTAATAGTCTCTGGGTTGAGAAGGCCCGTCAAGAGGTCGACGACTAAGATTCGAGAAGTAATGCTATATATTCCGCCTTTTGCATACATCTTTTCCCTCGCAGCGACGCTGGTGAAGTCCGTGTTCACCACAGTTAGCCCTCTCGCCTTGGGAGCCATGCTGATAGCAGCAGACTCGGCCAAAGCCTCTCCAATCCAGGCATTTTCCCTACCTTCCACGCCCACGACTATTATCAAATTATTTCCGGCAGCATCGTAGCTATGTAATAGATTTGTGACCAGTCGCATAAGGCCGAGGCCTTTCGCGACAACGACGAGTTCATCTTCGGCGCGGAGTTCCTGAAAGAGGTGCTGTTGGTATTCCTACGTAAAAGTGTGTTAGGCAAGCTGCAAACTACTACGCACATTGCAACGAGAGTTGAGTCATACAAGAGGTAGCGAGAGCTTCACCGGTTGGGGAGCATTGTTCGCAGACATGCGGGGCACGTCTGGTGTACGGATCGAGGCGCGACAGGATGGATTCAAGGGTCCTCGTGCATGTTTGCTCAGGGTGTCATCCTAGTAGCCGGAGATAGATGCGCAATACGTAAGTGTTTTCGGCGTACAGCTAGTGTAGGCAGAGTGTAGGCAGCAGAATTAAACCGATAGGTTTGTTGATGGAAGCTAAGGACGGATAGGCGAGGCATGCATCGGTCAATTAGGCAATGCAGGCGCGCTACAAATCCGGGGTTACGAATCACTAAATTTCCTATGTAAGGTTGCCGCCACTCTAACGCCGGGTCACGGGCAGTAGCGGGTCTCCCTTCTTTAAGTTCTAGAAGGCTAAAATACGTCATCATCCGTGGGTAGATGGTTGCACCACCTGGAATCTGGGAATGCTCGAGCTGTATATAAGTGCAGTTCTCCTAGATCTCAAAGAAACCTTTTATTCTTAGATTCTACCTTGTTTTCATACCGATTCCTAAACTGCAGCGATTTAAAACAAGCAATATCCTAGAATTTTCCAAATCAAAATACCACCACCATAATGCCTGACACCACCTTCCCCAGTGCCCAGGTATGACTTATACGATCCCGTGGGAATAACTCCGTTACTATGTAGAGTAAATGACTGACCATTATCATTATTAGCAGACCGGAAAGGTTGATTCCGACTCCCAAGCAAATCCTGCTAGCGAGGCAGCTCAGCCGCAAGGAGCAAAGCAGTTTGCCGCTCACAAGGCGCACCCTGGCCCAGTTGTCCCCCAAAGCATGCCAGAGCAAGAGGGAACTAAGGAGGAGCGCCAGGCAAAGGCCAAGGAGTTGAACAAATAGATACGTTCAACAGAAGCCACGTCTAAGAATGATTGTATGACATAGGTCGGGATGATATTGAAACGAAGACTGGGGTCTCAAGACTTGTTTGAGGAACACACCTCGTGTAATGATAGACACGACAACTTACCCACCTAATGAATAAGAAATAGATCACCTATTCTTTTATTATTGTTGTATGAGTCTGAATTAGGTCACTCTGTAAGGCATCTTTACACTTAGGTATTATGATGCTGTTTTGTTTGAATACTGCGTACCTGTAAGACTTAAATGAGATGACGTACGCAGTGATGTTCAGTGGCGTAACGTGAGGTGCCAACAGCAAGGGGCTTCGGACATGTCGAGCGTCTCGTTAAGCGATCAAGATGTAAGCACCTACATGAAGTTTTTACGACCTGGCAGCCTGGGAAGTCGTTGTACCTCACCTTCACACCGAGTATTGGATTCGACTGACCGCTTCCTCGTCTACGGTTTTAATGACATGGAAATTGAGATAAGCAGCAGATTAAACTTCAAGGGTTTGGCGGGGCATCCATCATCCGTAGGGCCAGTGGGGGCCAGTGGGGTTACATCCAAGTTTTGAAATGTGTCTAAAGTGGCTGTGCGTCTTGTGGCTTTACAAACTTTCTATGGTATTCGAACGATTCGATTGGTTCAAGGGTGGGTCCTGTGCTCTCTCCCGTCAGCAACTCGCAGCCGACGCTCGATGATGTCGGGTTTCGCTACGAACTTATTCGTACATTGGTAACATATTCCCCGACACCGAAATTGCATTACTACAACTACAACAGAAAGGAAAGACGATGACTTTGACACAATAAGTGAAATTGATAAACTATTATTTCTTTCTTATTACTTTTTTTATTACCTTGTCGTATACATCGTAACCGAGATTTCTCCTTGGGCGGGATAGATCTGGTCCTGAATTCGGCTGCCTCCTGGTCACCTATTTTCGAACTTGCCAACCAACCAACCAACCAACCAACGACTTTTTAAGCAACTTGGCACAGTAAACTTGCGTAACCGCCAATCAACCACATCTCACTACATTCAGGTGCAATACTGCGAACACTGCGAATAGCCGCGTACTCTACGAGGCTTACCATACAAGCGCAGAACAGGCGCAGAACAGGCAGCCTCGAATTACTTGCTACAGCCAATTTCTGATCGTATTCATATTCAACCACTTATTAATTCAATGGTCGCTTAATAGTTAGGTACCTAGGTAGTTAGACCAGGTTGGAGATCTCGACCGACTATTACTCCTCTACATCCATCTCCAACCCAAACACATCACACGACCTCTTCCTAGTTGTCACCATGCCGTCTATCCTCAGCGAGGAAGATAAGGAGACGGTACGGCGGGTAGTGCCGAAACAGACCAACAAGATCCAAGCCGTCGCCGTTGCTAGATTATACGTCGCACATCCAAATCCTGCCAAATGGACCTACACAGGCCTGCAAGGGGCTATCGTACTCGCCAACGACCTGGTGGGAAATACGTACTGGTTGAAGCTGGTAGATGTATCGGTAAGTTACGACCGTCTCGTCGATAAGCCACAAGTGTAAATACCAATTTCTAACGGCTTCGTAGCCTGCCGGCCGAGGTGTAATATGGGACCAAGAAA
Source organism: Hypoxylon fuscum (assembly GCA_022578945.1). Taxonomy (NCBI): domain Eukaryota; kingdom Fungi; phylum Ascomycota; class Sordariomycetes; order Xylariales; family Hypoxylaceae; genus Hypoxylon; species Hypoxylon fuscum. The sequence goes on along the minus strand of MU399884.1, from coordinate 85,897 downwards.
TATTTGACAACTGGTCCTATAACCAAGACCGAACCTTTTTTCATACCTTCGAGCTCGAAGACTGCTTAGCCGGTCTATCCTTTGTCGACGAAAAGGAGGCCAAACAATTCAAGAAAAAGATGGACGAGCGAGAAAAGAATGCGTCCAAATCTACGAGAAATACTCCCTTCGGCGGAGCGACGCAACAACCGGTCAAGACGGGTTTCTTTGGGAGCATATTCGGAGGACATAAACACTCCTCGGCACCCACACCGCCCGAATCACCACGAAATAGCGTCCCGCCTCAAGGAAGACCGCATTCGGGTAGTACCAATGGCCACCATAAGCAACAGTCCAAGTTCGCAAAGCTAGAGGCATATGATCCAAACTGGCGAGAGAACTTTGGAAATTTCTTATCGGAACAAGGACTCACCGACGAGTTCATCCGAGAGAACCAGGACTTTATTGTTGAATTCCTAAAAGAGCAGATGGGACCTGTACCCAACAACGGCATTCCACACGTTGCGCCAACACCCGCACCACCGCCGCCTCCACCTCCGTCAAATAACTCTACGGCGCTTAATGGACATAGTCATAACCACGGTCGAGCACCTCCTCCACCACCGCCTCCTCCCTCGGCAGGGCCACGTTCGACATCGGAAAGCATGTCGTCGTCCAACTCGCGCCGTGGTGCTCCTCCACCGCCACCCGCACCACGCAGATCCGGCAAAGCAGAACTTGTGCATAGAGAGCCCACGCCGCCACAAGAACCGACACCACCGCGGCCGCGCTTCAACGCTCCTCCTCCATTACCAGATGCCGGCAAATTCGCCAATGCTGCTGCTGCATCTCGAGCTCCACCTGGCCCGGCGCCTCCCCCGAGACCGCCGAAGACGCCCATCGAAGACCAGGAAGAGGAGAAGCCTGCGGGTCATAGGTTTGGTGTACCCCCTGCATTTACTGGCCAGAGGGTGAATAATGCGCCTCCACCGACACCAGCAAGGGGGCCGGTGCCTCCCCCGCCGCCACGGGAGCAGCCTCAAACAACACCACCGCCGCCTCCTCCGAGTCTGCCTCCGAGTCTCCCACCAAAGATGCCGAGCGCGAGCGCGTCACCGCCGCCACCTCCTCCTGCCGCTTCTCGACCTGTTCCCGCACCCCCGCCGAGAGGGATGCCACCACCGCCACTTCCGGCATCGAGTGCGCCGGCTCCACCTCCATTACCACAGGCATCGGCACCACCGCCGCCTCCACCCTTACCTCCTACTGGAGCTGGAGCGCCTCCTCCCCCTCCTCCTCCACCGCCCATGCCCGCGCCAGGAGCATCAGGAATCCCACCACCCCCGCCACCTCCACCCCCAGGCGCCGGCATCCCCGCCGCGTCCCCGCCGCCACCCCCGAACCGCGACTCGGGCTACTCGTCGGGCGTGCCGGCTCCCCTGCCCGCGGCGGCCGGCGACTCCACCCGCTCGGCTATGCTCGACGGCATCCAGAAGGCCGGCGGCATCGGCGCCCTCAAGAAAGTCGACCGCACCCAGATCCGCGACCGCAGCGCGGCTACCGTGGGCGGCGCCAGCGCCGATACCGGACCCCACGGCAGCGGGCTGCCGCCGGCGGGGGTTGCGCCCGGAGGCGGCGGCGGCGGCATGGCGGATGCGCTGGCGGCGGCGCTGCAGAAGCGGAAGGAGAGAGTTCGTGATAGTGGTACGTTTTTGTTTTTCCTCGTTGTTTTGGTTAAGAGATGGGAGGAGGTGCTAACTTGCTGCCAGATGACGAAAAGAGTGACGACGAGTGGTAGAGCCACGCTCGCAGGATTCATGCGCAAGCTTCGTGCGTGGCCAAGGAGCCGAAGCTGGATAGGCATCGGAGAAGATGAAGTGAAGACGGAGAAGTATGAGCATGAGTATGAGTTGAGAATGTGTATGAGACCCGAAGTGCGTCAACAGCGAAGGAAGACGATTCAATAGATGGGCTTCTAGCATCATAGCGGGAAGGCACACTTTCCACAGCGGAACTTTTACGAGTTACTTGAGGACAGATCAATCAATCGACCCGAGTGGATCGGTCAAAGTCTTCCCATGTTTTTTTCTCTTCCCAAGCTAGGTCTTGGAAAAACTACCTACCTACTTTATATATATGTACCATAGAGTCCAACGCGCAACCCGGGGCTAAGAGACGGGCGTTCGAGTTGACGTACGTACGTCTCTGGACCGGCTTGTTGCGCTTCATACGGCAGTGCCCCCGGGCTATTGTCACTACGTTGGGAAGCGAGAGCAAGGAGTGATATGGAAGATGGAAGACAGCGTCTGTCTGCCAGGGCGTGAAAGAGTCCAGAGAGCAGAGAGCCTGCCCCCTGAAATTAAAAAGCAGAATGAGGATTATGTGGAATATGGCTCGAATCCCCCCAAAGCCATCAGACCAGCCAAAGGGGCCTGAACTGAGCACTAACTGACTTGGGACACGCAGGCAATTCAACGACTGCAGTTGGGACTTGGGGTTTGGAGGAAGTAGTTTTGGATTAGAAGAAGAGTTAGAGACAGTAGCAAATCAAAATCATGCATTTTCAGCAAACATTAGCCATGCACGAATTCACCATGTCACGAAGAAGCACTAGTTTTCGAAGTCATATAATGAGAAAAGAGGCATGTTGTATGCATTATGAGCCCTTGGCAGCAACAAGTACCTAAACCTAACGTAACCTAGCGTAGGGCCCAAGTTCGCATGTTCAATGCTATGCTATAATAAGGGTTCCTCATTACGACATTGCGGCCATGCCTTTTGCATTCCTCAGTCAATTTTTCGTGCCATCATCTCATGCCGAACCAACGAGAAGAGAGGAAACCTTGCCACAAAACACAAGATGGTGCCGTGTGTATGTGTCATGCGAATCTATGGGAAAGGGTGTGTGTGTGTGTGTAAAGTGGAAAAGTTTTGTTGTGTTTTGTGCCAAACGACCGAGGGATACGACGTCTCTCCCACCGTATCCCCCTGCCGCTTGCTGCTATGACCGGCGTCGAACCCGACTGTCGTGGAACCTAGACCGCAAGAAAGTGAAAAGGTAGGCGCAGATGCGATCCGAGGTTTGAGAGAGAAGACAGGCATTTTACCCCGGTCCCATGGTTATCATACAGACTAGAGTGACCGTATGCTGCGGAACCAAAGGACCAGGTGGGCGACGCGGTAAGAAAGAAGGTACAAGGCCGGCTTCTAGATGTCGTCGATATCGACATCCTTGCCACCGGCCGCGCCGTCCTCGGACTCGGAGTCGCGGTCCTCGTCGAACTCGAAGCCGCAGTCGCCCTCGTCGCCGGGGCCGTAGGTGTCGGTCTCGTTGATCTTGGCGGACTCGGGCAGCTCGCCGTAGGCCTTGAGGGAGCGGGCCTCGTCGGCCGAGTACTTGAGGATGACGTCGCCCTTCTCGTCTTGGTAGTCGCGCAGACTGAGCAGGATGATGTCGCCGTTGTTGATCCACACCTTCTTGCGCAGCTTGCCGCGGATGTGGGCCAGGCGCTTCGCACCGTCGAAGCATTGCGCCTCCAGGCGGCCGTTGCCCAGCATCTTGACTACCTGGGCGTACTCTGTTGTTTGGTCGTGTCAGCTATTGTTTCTTTGTTGTTTCCAAGTTTGTTTGTTGAATATAATATGTTGTTTGTAGAGTAATAGGTAACGTACCTTGTCCATCTTCCTTGAAGGTCAACTCGCGCTTCTCGTTGTCGTTCTCGTTCTTTCCACGACGACGATTCTTACCACCCTGTTGAAGATAAATATTAGCTATCGAGTATATTCATGATACGCAAAGCAATGTTGGAGTGGTATGCGATAAAGCCCATTATCGGCTCGTGAGATGGCCTGATTTGTTGTTTTGCTTCCAACTGATACAGCGTATGCAGCGAATCCCCACTAGAGCTAACTGATAACATCCAGTTGGACGTTTGCTTTTGAAGAGATTGCCATGTCCTCCATCATCTGTCCAAAAGACCAAGTTCACGGGCCGATCACACAAGCATCGAGGAAGAAGAAAAAAGAAAAAAAGACACTGATGGCGGGGTTAATGGCAGGGTATTGCACGTACTTTTCCCTTATTCTTGGGCATGTTGGCGGTAGACTACGGTCTTGTCTTGATTTATTAAAGTAAGGATGTTATGCGGTTTGGTATGGTATCGGCGATCGAAATCGCAGATGTGTGTGAAAAAGTGGTTGGTTTGTTGATGGTTTGTGTTGACGATTGAAGAAATGTTGTAATTGACGAGGGGCAGTCTTAATAAATAACGAGCAGACCAGGGAAATCCGTCAGCCCACAGTGAGTAAATGGCGGGGGCGCGGCTTTGTGGCTGCTTAGCGCTCTTTTCGGAGATCCCTTCAGGCTTTACATAGTACTGGGCCGCTACGGTGACCCTTGGTGGGGGCGAGGCGCATTATTGTGCGCTAAAAACAGGGTAGGTTTCATTGGCTATGTACTACAGCATTTCTGGCTCATGTATTTTGTAGAATACGTAACTTTGGTATTAGTAGAATATTCTCACATTACAAAGTACATCTTAGTAGGAAATACTTTCCATAATTATCTCCAGATTCATTGAATGATACAGCCGCCCAAAAATTCTCCATCTCGTTCATAACATACAACTAGCCATTGCCATAAGCTGTGACTCTTCCATCAAGAGGGAAAAGGTTGCGCGCATACATTCGCCAGCCTTCCGGTTCATCTCTTCTTCCCGGATCTGAATTATGAGTTGTCTGACAACTCCTCGTTTACATGGGACCGGCCTAGGTAGATCATGAGAAGCTTGTTCTTTGGCCGGCCCCTGGGAGCACCACGGTTTACGCATCATGGCCCTACCCTTCGACGATACCTGAGCACCAAGTACCGCGCTGAGCAGCAACCAAGATTCGGCGTTGATCGCGGCGCAAAACACACGCAACCTTCTGCCTGGGGCGGATTTGTTCAGAGCCCTACGCCAAAAGTCGAAGATGTTCGGCCGGGTGAACATGTCCACTCTGTATGCAGAAAGTACGATATCGCGTTCCCACAGGCTCTCAGTCCGCTGAAGGGGTTGAAACTCAAGGGGAACCCATTCAAGCTAGCTGTAAAGACATCCAATCGCCACTGTGTCGATTATAGTTCGTTGAAGTACCTCGACAAATTTGAGCACCCTTTTACAAAGTCGGTTCTCAATATGTACATCGATAAGAAGAAGCAAAGTCTGTGGTATAGTGTCCATGCCTATCCCATGGCGTCTGCCTTCCCATGCCGGGTAGCAACCAAGAGGCTCAAGCATGCCTTCCGGGATGCATTAGCCGCCGCCGGGTACGATCTAGAGGGCAAGAGAATCAAGATTGAGGACGAGTCGAGTGTGATTGCGGACTTGTACGGGACGGTGAGCATTGGTTGTGCAGATCCAAAAGCGGTTTGCAATATTAAGTTTGCGGATCTTTTCGAGCAAGCAAAGATGGTATTGTCTCAGATTGAATTTTTGCTTGCGAGGAACGAGAATGGCAAGCATATCAACCTCGTACAGAAGGCGCAGAAATTCAACAAACTGGAGCAGGATTCCAAGCGAAAGTCATCCAGCAACACGAAGACTACCCACAAGCAACGACCTAGAACTGATTCGAAACGGCCATGATAGTGTAGAATACATATCGTGAAATCGTATGAGACGTATCAGTTGCCTACCTCACGAGGATAAGGGTAGAGGCATAGACAGGAATGCAAATGCTCCAGCACTTGTAGTTCTCGACATAATTATCACCAAAGCTATAGAACCTCATTTTCGGAATAAAAATACATAAATTATTACATCTAAGACTTTCGAGACATTATTATACATTAATTGCTTGAATTTAATTATAAGAATTGGTGGGATGTTAAAGGTTCCCTTTTGTGATACGATAAGAATTAACACGTGGGATAATTTCCTGAGACGCGACCTCCAATGGCCAGCCCCAAATTAATTTAATTGATATCGATATCGATATCAATCAAAGCTACATTATTAATTATTAACATACCTTGGTCCTTGACCAAACTTCACCTTATTTATTTCTACGTCCACTGTCCACCATCAACACATAATTCATTAAACCTCTATTAACTATGCTGGTCTCTCTCACCGTCGGCAAAGTCGACGCTGGCGTTACTGTCTTGTTAACACCTGATAAACGCCTAGTATGTATTCATTATCATTATCATCCATCCCCATCCCCATCCCCATCTCATCCTTTGGTCGAGTTGTCGCAATCTATCGCACAAGCTCGGGAAGCTTTCTCTATCCCCCAATTCAGTCAAAGGTAGTCATATATTAGTTGATTGTAAATCTGACCAAGTCTACCAGATCGAATTCCCTTCCATTCTCCTACCGCCCAACATCGTGTCTGGTTCGATAGTCGACATAACAGTCGCCCGCAACCACGATTCCGAAGCCAAGGCGGATGCCAAATTCTCAGCTCTGCAAGATGAGATCTTCTCCTCCTTCGGTGCTTCCTCGCCCAGCACCCCCGTGCTCCGCTGCCGCAATGCCACCCAGACGTCCGTAGTCCTCGAATGGGATCCTATCGATCTAGCCACAGCCGACCTCATCTCCCTGTCCCTGTACCGCAACGGTCAGAAGGCCGGCAACATCCCTCGACCTATGCAAATGCACAGCACCAAAATCAGTGGTTTAGCAGTCGATACCGAGTACTCGTTCCACCTCGTTCTGCGGACCACCGCTGGTACCTTGTCCAGCAAACAGGTCGTAGTCCGAACTCACAAGATGACGGATCTCAGCGGTGTCACCATCACGACGGGCATCCTACCGCCTCACATGCGCGAGGAGCTAGCCAAGGCTGTGGAGCGGGTTGGCGCCAAGATTGTCGACGGTGTGCGCATCGATACCACCCATTTCGTTACCACCGAAGGCCGCGGCGTCCCCTGGGAGAAGGCCGTCGAGATGAACATCCCCGTGGTGCGCCCCGAGTGGGTCGAGGCATGCGAGAAGAACGGTCGCATCTTGGGTGTGACCAAGTTCTACCTCGACGCCCTGCGACCCGGTCCGCCGGGCAGTATCAGCGAGGAGACGGCGTCTGTGAACTCGCCCGCGTCGGCCCAGCAGACACAGAAGGATCTCCCCCAGCCGCCCGCACAGGCCGAGGCGAACAAGGAAGCCGAAGCGAAGAAGGACGATAGCAGCAAGGAGGAGAGCAGCGAGGAGGAAGAAGACGAAGACGAGGAAGAAGCAAGCGGCGAGGACAAGGCAAAAGCTACCGACGAGCAGAAAGTACGGCTCGAGGATAAGGACGGTCAGAAGGTCGCTCTCCGGCCCGCTGGCGACCAGTCCTCGCCCGAGAAGGCGAGCGCAGGGGACGCAGGAGGCGACGAGTCAGACGACAAGGCTCCCGCGCCGTCGCCGGGCGACGGGGCTTCTTTCCAGGACGTGGCACTATAGCGATGGACGACGACTGGCGTGGAGTTCTTGTGGCGGAGTCTCAAAAGAAATACCCCGGCCTGGTACTGAAATTGGTTGCTGGACCTGGCCTCGAGTCAGTAGTGCTTGTGTATGTATAATAGGAACGTTGTTGCTTCACTTTTGTCCTGTTGAAGTCACATGTAGACGGTAGACTCTAGGAGTCGAAGGCTGGCTTTGGAAGGATACTCTGTTGGCCGTTGGTCCGAGTCATAGTCAATACGAAGAAAGTAAGCACGACATTGAAGTCTGTTGATCATTGACTATAACACCATATCCTTGTCCTGACATGCTCAGGGGCTGGTCACATTATCCCGCTCGCTGAGTCCCCCGTTATCCTCATACATCTAACGTACGTCGAGATCGGGGTTGTAGGTGACATGAACGACTAAATTTGTAGTCCATCTATGTAAGAGCTCCCCCGTGTGTAAATTCTAGCGAGTCTAAAAGAAGACCACCGAAATGGTTTTAGACATATAGGAACACCAGCCAATACTCTAACAGTAGCAGATTCGTACAACAAACCATCTATACAATATCTAATCAAGGCGGAACCTCCTCGCCCTTCCAATCCCAACACCTCCCCCTATCCGCCAGCGCCCTCGTCCGCACCACCTGCACCATCCTCTCCGCCGCGTACTCCGGGCTGAACAGCTTGTCCTCTTCCACCCGGTCCCAGAACTCTCGGCTCAGCCCCGTGCGCACCGTGCCCGGGTGGTACGCGATCGCCATGGCCCTGTCGCCGGACTGGGTCTGCAGGTGCAGGTCGAACGTCTTCGTCAGGCTGTTCACGGCGGCTTTGGACGCGCGGTACGTGTACCACCCGCCCAGCCGGTTGTCCGCCGTCGAGCCCACGCGCGCCGACGCCGTGAGCCAGGTCGCGCGTCCATCCCCATCCCCATCCCTTTTCCCTCCCCCTTCCCCTTCCCCTTCCTCGTCCTCCTCCGCAGCGAAAACGGAACCCCCACATCCACCCGTCCCCCTCCGCGGCAGGAACGCCCCGAACCACTTCATCAGCAGCAGCGGGCCCACCACGTTGACGCCCAGCGTCCGCAGCGCGTCCGCGTAATCTACGTCGCGCGGGCGCCTCTCCGGCCGCAGCACCCCCGGCAGCGCGAACGCGTGCCGCAGGTGGTGCGTCGCGGGCGGGAACAGGCGCGCGGCCTCGGCGGCCGCGGCGCGCAGCGTCGGCTCGGAGGTCACGTCGAGGCGGGCGACGTGCAGCCGGTGGGGCGCGGATGCGATGTTGTTTTCCACGTCTGGGGAAGAGGGGGAGGAGGCGTGGAGCGAGTCCAGCAGCGAGGCGCGCACGCCCGGCAGGTCCGTCCGCGCCGTGGCGAGGATCGGCGCCGTGCTGGTGCGCAGCAGATGCCGCGTCAGCGCGTGCCCGATGCCGCGGCTGGCCGGGGACACGAGGATCCAGGGTTGGGACATTGTGGTTCTTGCTGCCTGTGGTGGTGGTTCCTCCTCTCCTTTTTGTGGCGGCGCTGTCTCGTCCCTGCGTCAGGGGTCGAACCTAGTAATCATGCGTATTGAGGGTGAGGTTCTATAACGAACATAATAGGTAGTAACAGCATTCAAATGTCGGCTGGTTGGCATATCATTATGTAGCGTAGATTGGGAATGGTTTGGTTTTTGATATGGTTGCGTATGTAAGTATGTCTCAGGGCCATAACCTGCAAGTCAAGAAGCCACCCGGTAGTGGTGCTGATGATTCATCACTACCTAGCTAAGATTAACTTACAACCCACCAAAATCGAATAATATAATCAGGTGTTTGACTTGTCGTCTAATCAATATAGGCAAAACCAATTTCAAGCACAAAGAATCATAAGGTCACATTATTAAGGAAGTATAATATCAGGACGAAAGTTGATGGGATGCGAAGTCTTGGTATTATTTGTCTATGTGCATGGGTGACATAGCCACTCCATCATCTCGCGTCGTCTCTTCGAAAAACACATCGTAATCAGTCAAGTACTGAAGAAAAAAGGGGTATCGTAATTCATTCCATGATTCTCAAGGACCTGTCGTCTTCCTCCACAACCGTCCGCGCATCGTGCGGTCCTCCACTCGCTCCCGCAAGCATCCCCTAGTGACCTCCGACGAAAACTAGATCACCTAGATGCGACTCGTGGTCGTGGCGTGGGAGCGTCGGCCCCAGCCCCGGCGCCTGCCCGTGGAGCCGGTGGTCGTTCCTGTCGTGTGCCGGCGGCCGCCGCAGTAGCCGCAGGTCAGGAAGCCGACGATGATGCCGAAGAAGGCGACGATGCCGCTGATGATGGCGTGCAGGATGTTACCGACGCCCGCTACGATCGCCATGATGACGTTTCCGATGGTGCGGAAGATGGATTGGACCTATGTTTCATGTCATGTTAGTTCTGGTTCTAGAAGATGGTTCGGGTCTGGCGCGTGGCTAGGAAACTTACACAAGATACTACGGCACCCATGATGACGGTTTAGGTTGATAGATGGTAAGTGTTGTTTTAGAGTGATATTTGTATAGTTGTAAGGTAGAAGTTTAAGTTTATCTCTGCCGTTGAAATTGATGGATTATCGTTGTTCTGAAGAATGTTTCCTAGAACAAGTCACAAAGCCGGGGGAAGTCACGTCTCTTTATAAGGGCCAACTTAGTCACATACACGTGGTGGATGCCAATGGCGAATTACTACTGGATCTCCGAACCAAGAGATTGGCACATTCGAAACTTCAGTAGCGACCACATAAAAGTTAGGTCATAGAGTTACCGACAAGGCCCAATGAGGTCATTCTTCATAGGAGCATATGTTCCTTCGTACTGGAGCTTTTTGCCATGCCAACGGCAAACAGCATATCTTAAGCGTGTAAGCTACATGTATGTACTTACCTAGCTACCGAAGCATGGGTAGCTAATCGGCTCACGGCACGATAACCACGGCATGTATACCTAGAATCTGATAATATGTATGTAGACATAAGCATGTCTGACAAGTCCATGCCAATCTCCAATGGTAATTACGTGCATAGAAAGCCATTCTTTGACCGTTTAAGCTGTTCTCGTGGGTGGCCGGTACAAAAGAGTTGACGTCACGACAGCATCGCAACAGCATTCGCAGGGATGGCCCCTCTTCCTTTCCGTCATCGCGATCTACAAAAATCTACAAAGTGAGAAGAGATTTCTAATTTCCCCAAGAGCCTCGCGTTACAATTCGTCCAAGCCGCATGGTGAAGCGCTGCCGGTGCAAACGCTCCGGTAGGGCTCAGGCGTTGATAGATGGCCATGTCCATTTCCAGACATCGATGTTGTCATCGATCTGTGGCTTTATTTTATCCTTCCATTTCAGGCAAGATATGCGCCACAATGAGCGGGGTCGCGGACATCGATGAGGCTTGAGCTGTCCGAGTTGGTGTGTAGCAGGAAAACCGGTTTCTTTCCAAATGGAATGGAACGGCTCGGTGGTCTTGATACGCGGTATGACGTACGCTGGTGAGATGCGGCTAATGTGTGACTTAGAAACCCCTGCGTGGATCTCTTGTCTTTCCTTTACTTTTACGAACCGTGCCCAATAAGCGAGAATATTCTCCTCATTTCAATGAGTTTTTTTTAAGATGTTCCTCGTGTTGAGTGCCTAAGTCCGTTATCGTCATACAAAGCCAAGGAACAAGGTAGTCGAGTCCGTCCATGTGCAATAAGTGTGGATATTGTGATCAAGCTCAGCCTCTAGTGTTTCCGATCCCTTGCCTCGCACGAACCCGTAGAAGAAAAAAATAAGATTTAGCTAGGTTAGTTTTTGGAATAGATCTTGTATTGGGGCAGTTGGGGTAGCAGTAAGTAGAGTGGCTGGCGGGAAAACAGGCTTAATCCCATCACACCACCTGCATGACCCTGCTTAAGTTAGTCTAATATGGAGCTAAGCCACAATGCATCGTCACGATATATACAATAGGACTCCCCTTTTCAATCCATAAATCTTTTTTTCTTTCTTTCTTCTACATGCATTGCCGGGCAGGTAGCTTCACCCCCGTCTCCCCCGAAGGAGGCCGAGCACGTCGTTACCTCCCCTCTTGAGTGCGGTCTCCCACTCGAGGGGATGAATCGAGAGTTGTAGGGTCTCCTCCCTCCTTTCTTCATGACCAGAGGCAAGTTCGCGTCCCGCCGACCGCGGTTAATGGCAAACCCGTGGCGATGCGCCCCTCGATGATAAGCAATTGTCTCGAAGTGAGGTGCTCGCTGCCACTATACCCGTTGTTTGACGTGAACGGAGTTTTGACGCTAGATGAGTGCTCATAACATTCTCGGCGTCCTCTGTTCGCTCGCTCGGATATGGAAATTTGCATCACGCACATAACGAATACCTCGACCACTATTCAATAAACCTATCACATTCCGTCCGCACTAAACGATACCGACCTTGGTTGTACACGACTCCCCCGATTGAAACAGAATAGGAGTCTCTCGAAGCTGCGTGTGTGCTGTTTGCAGCCGACGACAGTATATATAATCCGTCCCGACGTGAAAGCTCGAGTTGCGCCGTGCGAGATAATTTCGTCCTTCGGTCTTTCCCCTGAACCTTCGGGTTCTCGGTTGAAAGATTTGCTGTTGATCGATCCCTTTTCCCGCCGACTCGCTTACCGTAAGCGCGATGTTCGATTGTTTGTTGTTGCGCCGCCGGCCCCCTTTTTCGGTCGAGACTTGTTGTCTTCTGTGTCTCGGGGACGCTTGTTATGTCCCGATGGACGACGTCGTGTGGATGGAGGTGATGGAGGGACGGGGTGTTCGTTATCCTGACCTTCTTTTTTGTTTCTCCTGTCTTCTAGGGTATGGCAGCGCCATCCAACCCATTCTAGCCCTACCTACTCCCGACAACGCCCCAAGATATGGATCAAGCCGACTGCTAGGGACGCTTGGTTTGTGAGGCAGAATCGCAATGTCACGCGATCTTACAGCCGCAAGATCCACGTATCGCTGGCCTTGGATGGGTTTAGTTTGGCGACCAATTAATAAACCTTTACACAATCTTGTCCACTTCTCAATATTTATCCGTTTGCACTTGGTTCATTACGTCTACTCCCATGTCAATTAATTGGTGGACACAATGTTCGAAGTGTTGGCTGCCTTGGTGGTGTGTGCAGGTTCAAGGCGTTGTTTTACTCAGTCAATTTGATAAAAAGGTCATCTGGGGACGGGATTGGATTCAGCTCCTTGCGAGAAGCAGAAGTTTAGGCCCATTACTAGTTGACTTTTCTTTATCATCTGGATCCTATCCAGCAATAGAAGGATATGAGAAATAACTGACAAGCTTCCGTGTACCGTGCTCGTTGTGATATGACAACCGCAAGATTGCATTAGTATATACAAGTAACTTGCATCATGTTTAAGCCGCTGCCTATTAGCCTTAAAGTAGAAAAGGCATCTTAGAATAGTTACCTGTACGGCATACAACATTAGATTTCTTCCATGGCGACGTTTTCATCTTCAGTTCAATGGCATATACTTGGGACAGTGTTAGTTCGCGAATCAGATGGTCACATGGCCTATGATAGTTATAGAAAAAAAAATGAACATTGTACTGTAGTTCCGTTAACTAAAACCAGGTATAATAACTCTATCGCAAATATCAAAATGAGCAAGTACAAGAAACGCTGAAAGCAAATGAATCCAAGGATAGGCCGTATATACAATCGTTTCAGAATCACATTAGGGCATGCCCGCGTATTCCAGTAGAAGTTTCGGAAGAAGCAAATCGCTTGGCTAGAATTCGAAGCTCGGGATAGATTATTCGAATTTGTACCTCTTCCTAGTTGTGTTTTGTTTTGAAATTATCCACCAATTCCACCGATGGATGCCCATCTCTCGTAAACCAAATCGCTACACGACTGTAGTGCAGAACACACATTAACCAATCCATGGTGTACGGTACGTCGTAGCTGGAGATAGGGACACTCTAGCAAACCTAGAATGTGCCTCGAGCACCGCTCTTCTCATCGATGTGGCGAAATCGTTCGCGCTCCTTTCGGTCCTTGAGGAGACAGGCAATGGCCATGATCATGACGGTGTCAATGCCGACCATACCGAACATGGCTGTGAAGATATTGTCCACAAACGTGTTTCCGAACGAAGTCAGGGGCGTAGCGCAGCCTCGCAAAAGGGCAGCGGCAGCCGGGCTGGGACATGTCGAATCGGTGATGAAAGCAGGAGAGCTGCTGTTGAAGAAGCCGCAGCAGCTGAACTGTAAAGAGAGTTAGTAACAGGCAGGATGGAGATGGGGTGGGTATCACTCACAGCTGTCTGCATAAGCTCTTGGACCTGAGCCGGTTGCGACATCCAGATTGTCGTAAACTCATCCTTCATCTTCAGGGTGAGGATCCATAACTGCACACCAATGCCCAGAGTGAAGAGCGCGTCCACGACGATCATGGCGGCAGCTAACTTCAACCAACTCCTGTTATTTGTCGCAAGGGCTGGGATCGTAGCCAAAAATGTGACAAATATGAAGATAGCGTTGATGATTCCAGCTGATGACCCGTTAGTAACTCGTCAATTACCAAATTCCACCATAGCTCCATCGGATGTAGCTCACCTGTGAACGGGAATCGCTGGTATAGCAGGTCGCGGGCTGCTTCGTTTCCTTCCGATGGCGTATTGAAACACGTTTGCTGGACGATGATAGAAAACCCCATCATGATAGCACCCATTGCCACAAACAATCCATCTATAGCCACGAAGGCCCCAAGTACCTTGTTAACCATCTTGATTTTGTCGAGTAGGTGATTGTCTCTGATTTTCTCCTTTCTTCCCCTCTCTTAACACCTAGATATTCCCGTCTATTCCTCCAGTACGTAGTATCGTGGTTTAAAAAGTACTATTGACGACCGGCGTCTTTCGTAAGAGCTAGAAGCTGTCGTGTGCAGAGAAGCCAAGGGGCGAATAGTGGCCAAAAAGAATGGAACGTCGAAAGGGCAGCGCGACAGCACCTACGCCTCGACCTAAAGCCAGAAGAAGTGAAGAATGGAAACGGCGAAACGAAAAGAATGGATTAAAGAAAAATCTAAGTATGAATACGATGCATAGCATAAGAAGAAGTGTAAGCGCCGGGCTGTCAATCAAAACTCTACTACCGCTTTACTCGGACGAAGCCGAAATGGGAAGAACGGTGCGAAGAAGAACCCGAGGCGCAGCAGCAGGGCGAAAAGGGAGTGAAGCAGAGTGGCCTGACTGAACCAGCAGAAACGCAGTGAAAACGATCACACTCCACTATGCTCCACCTACCACGAGTCTAGAAAGAAGGGAAGTTGAAGGCTTGAAGCCCAGAGGCGATGCGCGATCTCCCACGATTGGCGTTTCAAGCGCTTGTAAGGGGTTGGAGGCGGCATGGGGGCGGCCTGTCAAGAGACTGTGCACGTACCAGAAGCTGAGCGGTGCGCCCAGTTACGTACATCTTGTCGGAGGGTGAAATCGACCGTTGTCCAATCACAAGAGAGAATTACTCAACACCAAACCAACTGAGAAAAAAATCGAATGATATCAGTCTGAGGCTCTAACAGCACCCTTGATGAGAATTACAACGGGTACGTACTTCGTTTTAAAGTCGACCGCTACGACATGCCCTTTTTTCTAGAATTCGTCAACTGTGGGTAAGAAGAGCCTCATTCTCATCGTCGACTTAAGATATGAGTGAGTGCCAAGGAGCACAACATCTACTTACTGTATCAACCACAACTTTACAAATCTGGTCCATAATATCCCCCTATCTGAGACTTATTAGGGCTTACGTACCTCGCAAAGACATTCTCACAAAAAGGAGGGCATGTCAGAGACGTGAAGGTCCTTCAATGATCCATGCGTCTCGAGTTTGATGCGGCTATGCCGCACACCACCCTGCAGCACATCATCCGCATGCAACCCACTAAAAGCTCGATCAGATTTTAATGCTGAGGATCATCAAGCACGCACGAACCAGCACCAAGATTCGATGGGTTAAAATAGAAAAATGGAAGCATCCAGACAACATTCTAACGATCTTCTAGCTGCAGCTGGTCATGCAGCGATCTCACGTACATAGGTAAGGCAGGGCTGCTAGGTTAATAATAAACTTTATCAGCTTCCTCCTCGGATCTTCAGGGAAACGTGAAGGTGATCCTTCTTGATTCAGTTTTGTTTCTCCTACGTGCTCACTTGCCCATCATGTGAACCACGAAGATACCTAAGGATTCCTCGAGAACGTAGGTTGTACTACGTGTGACTCGGGAAGGAGGCCGAGTTCCTTAGGCATGTATCCTCGTGGTGACCGGTGAGCAATACGTATAATCCCTTTACGGCAACGATCCCGCTCGGAAATGCACCGCCGGGTTTTTTTCGATTCGCTGCTCACCACCACCAACGGTTGTGTATTGTCGCTACCACCACAAACAGGACCGCAAACTAGGAGACAAGCGGCGCGGAGATTGGTTCGCCCACAGACGGTTGCGACGGCAACTGGCATGCCGCGGCGGGGACGGGACGGGACAGGAAATGCCAGCGGAAGTACCTAATCGATGGCGCTCGGAAAGATTGATTTGATGCAACCGCATCCCGAGAACTCGGTACCTCGCACGGCGAGAGCACTGCAGTACCTAGGTGTAGCACCTCAGTCAGGTATGTCACTAACTGAGACAACGAGGTGCGCCTTTGTTTTCTGTCGTGTCTCTCTTCGTCGAGGCAAGAAACAGCGCGCGCGCGGGTAATTACAATCATGTCGTGGCAGCGTGATGGGATTGTGATGTCATCAAGGTAGCGCTGGGCTATATTGCCGCTGCATGGTTCGCAAGTTTCGTGCTTCCGTTGGGATTTCCTCCCGGCGCCGTGGCTCAAATCTCGCGACCCTTCGAGCGAGACACTGGACTCAGAGTGCCATTCGGATATGAAGAGACAACCAATTGGTTTTTCTGTCGCGCTCGGGTGGCGTAGGCATGTGGTATTCCTCAAATTGCCACAGCGCTTGGGGAAAGTAGGTATTGAACGTGATAATGGCAACGTTCTTGCAGTCACAGTGGCTTCCTCGAGAGCCTCTCTAAGTCATCTGTCTTAGTATGAACACGCACGTTTAGGTCTCACGTTTCTATGGAATAGTATCTTGCAGCGGCGCATAAACTAGCGGTGACGCGGTTTTAACAGGTAGATAGCGCTTGGGAAAGTTGCCTAGGTATCTCACTTAAGAATCACCAATTATTGGATTAGTTCCTCGATACGTCCGATTAACCATGATAATATGATCACATGGTATGAAAGACCTGCCGACAAGTACATTCATCCTAGCTGCTCGCGTACGTCAGGATGGCGCGACTAGAATATCGATAATTTCCCTTTTCGGCCTCTTTCAAGAGTTGTCCCAGTCTTGAGCAAATCATGTAATGACTACTTAAGCTGGCCAGGTTTGGAGAGAGTACATACAGTACGAATCCAAACAGCGGTAGGTCTTGGATCGGTCTTCTCCAATTTCTGCTAAATCCTACGAAGCCCTAACTGCGTTGCAACAAGTTTGGAACCCCAACCTCTTGAGAACATGGGAGTGTCTTGGGCGGGACGATGATTTGCCTAGGCCCTGGTAAACCTGGGTAAAACGAAGATCGCGCCGAACCGCACAGCAAGGTATGGCTAGATAGTTCATTTCCTACCCGCTTGGCTCTATCTCGACGCCTCGTGGGAGATATTGGCGCCTTCCCCTTTCTTGATCGGTAGTACTTACCAATTGTGTCTAAATTGACGACATCTCTCCACGATCTTTTTTCATCTGATGAGCCCCAGATACTTTGGCATGTAAGAATGTCTCTAAGTTAGGTAAGCATATCTGAATCTTAGGATTTGGAGGGTTCGCAGACGTGGGCCCCTCAAGCATTTAGGACAATCTCATCTCGAAAGATCCGAATTAAACGCCCGTCCCTGAATGGTCCGTATGTATGTATGTGTTCGCGCCAATACCACACCTTTTCTCCGAGACTACAGCATCTACGCTACTGTACTATGGTTCCTCATCTCGGGCTTGATGCTTGCTATCCTTCGCCCAGAGAGCGATTTAAGACGGTATCATTCTCCCCGCTTTTCCCCTTCAACGTTACGGCCCTAGTGTTAGCCCCCATATGGGGCAAATGGATGGTGCAATCATGCTGGCTCTCGCGAGGTTGGTGAGTTCGTGGGCGTACCCATTATGAGACATTGAACCTCACAATTCACATGGAGGGATGTGGAGGCTTGTCTATCCTATCTCACGCCGAGCGTCATATCTTGGGCCAATACCTTAGGTACAATTAGGTTCTATTTCTGAATAAATTAATATTATTTCGTCACAAGTAGCTTACTGCATTCCTCTGTATTGAAAAGTATGTCTGTGCGAGGCATACAACGGTAGGGTGCATCGGTAGGGCATTGAGCCTTTTTGCTGGTACGCTCAAGAAGATGAACCAATTACACAACACCGGGTCCGACGACCCGTCAAAGGTATGTACCTATCTTTATGACTTTAGTACCTGGCAGCCTGGTAATTCCGTTACTTGGTGGTGTCAGCGTATAAGAGCATTCTGTAGGAATGGCATCTGATACTAAAGATAGTCTTGACGGTGTTTGACTCGAAACACGAAGGCTTCTACATACCTAAGAAAAGCAAGTTGCTACCATAATAAAGATGAGAATCGTCGAGACCACCACCCACTACCAGCTCGCTGGATTGGGTTCCCGATATGGTCAACTCCAAAATCGTCGAACCGCCTCCATTTCATTGGAACGGAGGCAAAGGGTGATTTCGAACCCCTGCTCGCCCCTCATGCATGGGAGTGTGCCCGCATTGCTGCAACGAAAGAACCGTCCATCCATCATCCATCGGACCCCGTGAAACCCTGTACCGTGCGAATTCCCACAACGTTGGGGGTGGATATCTTGCCAGGTGGCAGAAGAGAGCGGCAGTACAATTCTCGAGTCCGGGCTCTTTGATGGATCGTCGACACCACCGAGATGTGCCAAACAATGCGCACGCATTCCTCCGGCATTAGTGGTGTTTCTATTAGAATACTAGACAACTCGTCGCTCTTGTGATTTGTTCAACTTGCAGACTCTTATTAACTTGACTTAGAAGGAGCTTTTCTAAAGCTTAGTGTAAGATACATATCTCTTGCCGAAACCCCGTTACACAGGATGGCATCACCAGAGT
This sequence comes from Hypoxylon fuscum, assembly GCA_022578945.1. NCBI lineage: Eukaryota > Fungi > Ascomycota > Sordariomycetes > Xylariales > Hypoxylaceae > Hypoxylon > Hypoxylon fuscum. The sequence goes on along the minus strand of MU399884.1, from coordinate 67,314 downwards.
ATGCATAGCCTGACGGGGGGAAAACACGTGCAATAATAACATGCACCTAATGCCACTTTTCCGCCCCGTAAGCACTAGGAAGCTTGTCAATGTTGCTGTCAAGCTGCTGTCAGGGGCCCTGGAATGGGTCAGCCGGCTCCAGCTTGCTGACTCTCGTCGCCACTTACGTTCGATGGCAAGATGGCAAAGCCATTACTGTATGCTCGTACATGCAGCAATAGTAATAGAAACCATTAATGACTTGCTCCCATCCAACTATATCACATGTATGTATGATAATCACTACTATGTAGTGGACTATCCACCGGCTTGCAGTGCCGCTGACGCAAATGGTACACCAACAAGCTCATAGCTCTGGGGTGTCGGCTCCTGTCAATGGGCTAACACCCGCATCGAACCTATGTAGACGATAGGTATTATGTACGTACAACATCAATAGTCGGCGTCCGTCAGGGGTCTTAAGGATATTGGGATGACCTGCACATGGCGCGTCTGGCGTCAATGGAACGCCTGCAAGCTATTATGGTGCAGTGCAACATACCTACATAGGTACATCGAGTAAGGAGTTACAGTACCTCCGTACCTATCTGTTACCATACGAACTCGCACTGTTGAGAACCAGCGTGTTGGATTCAACCCTCAAGACGTTCTGCGACCTGTGCGATATCTCGACACCGCAACCGGGAGCTAGCACGCATACTCTAAATGATCTCGAAAAGCTTATTCTCACTTGTATCCTACCTATTAATTGTCCAAATCTCAACATCGTAGTTTTAGAGCTAGTCTTGCTCAACATTTACAAAGACTTGCTTGCTTACTATAGAAAGATCATGGCCACTGGACCGTGCTAATAAGTACCTAGAGTCGGTACTTGTAGGTAACCAGCCAATCGCCGATTACTATCTCCAATATGCAACAATAATAAGATGTGTCTTGAACGCACAGCTTACAAACCTCAACCGATTGTAGCCACCCTCTCCGGAACAAAGATGCCTCGTGCAAATGGAGAATATACGATGATTGAGGTCGTACACAGAATTAGTTCTCACTGATTATTCGAATTATCGAAAATATTGAAGGGTTTCGGTGCTACAATAACCGCCGGGGTCTATGATAAGGTGGTGACAAGGCATCTGCAGGAACAGCATTATTGCGCCTCATATTTTTGATGGCATCTCAACTTGGCAAGGCGTCACTAGATTCAATGTGACTCAGTTCTAAGGAACAGATGATAGACAAACCACGCTTCATTGAACATTCGTCGGCTGTTATTCAGCTGCTTGATTCACATAAGAATAACTGCAGATTTACAATTGTGATAGCAATGAGCTCTGCCACCACAAACCTCTAAGCTTTCAAGTCTGGGTCCCCGGTGGAGCGATATTTAAGCGACCTAGGAACTCATCCAATGTCGCCCACCCAGTCATCCAAGAAATAAGTAGATCGGATGACAAGATTGACTCATCATTTTCGATAAACTCAAGTTGGGTAGCACAGTCAAGGATAGTATCAGACAAAGAGATAATGGGAGTAGGTATAGAGTACATATTAGAAATGCTCTAGCTCTGACAATGGCCTGTTCTCTTTATGTGAACACTTTTGGGTACACTTGGAATCGAAGAAAGACACTCACTACCTACCTACCTATCTAGGTGGTAAATTCATATTGTTTCTTTGTAATTGCTCATTGAACAAAGCTTCTCTCAACCCTTGAATAACCTCTGAAACATGCCACCGGGTGCCCCGCGACAACCATCTTCTATGAGAAACCAGTGCCTCGTCTTTTCTTAATATGCTCTGTGAGCCTTCCTACCTCGCTATGACTCGCTACGGCTCATTTTCTACTAAAAATTGGCCGAGACGGTAATATATAACCTCGAAAATTGGTAGTGACTACAATCCTAACTAGCATTTAGATACATACCATCTATTGTTCGTCTCCAATAGTTTCCTTTTGGTAATATCATAAACCGTCTATGTAGCTGTCAGCTAAGTGTATCTTTGTAGGGGCTATGTATTTTTACTGGTTAATACGAGGAAGTCCTCAACCTGGTAGTTTGGCAAACAAGGGGTACTTGCTCCATACTATTAGTGTTCCCGCTATTACAATAGCTATATCTGATGTAGGCTATTGTGTCTCTCCATACCACGTCTCGGCAGTCTAATAACAATGTTACCATTGTACAGTTCTCACATGAAATCGATCGGTAACAAAAACACGTGCTTTGACTCCCCATGTTGGTTGTCTTATTACTACCTACATACTCATGGAGTTGCTATCTAGTGTCCAACGCCAAACGACGATCATGAGGTCTTGACACATTATGATATCTGACAATCTTTGATCACGGCAGTACCGGTTGGGGAACTTTGAGTTTCTTATGTACCTAGATTTGTATTTCTACAACATAAGTATGTATTTGTTTCTAATGCTGCTCGCAGCCTTGTTTCCAACAGCAGTTCTTCTCATCACAAAAATATTCAACAAAATAATACACCGTTGTATGAGTAATAGTCTAACCCCAATTTTAAATCCTAAAGAATATTGACACCTCTTGTTCTTTGGTTGTACTATGTATTTAGTTATGCTTAAATAATACTTATAAATCTCGTGAAGAGCTCAAATTGCTGGAACAAAGCTCTCGAGAAGCTTTCATCTAATCAACCAGACATTTGTCCAGGGCTGCCAGGTCGAATGAAATGGCAAGCACAGTGCCGAATGTGGTAAATTCCTGATTTGGAGCTACAGACCCTGGTCTGGCAGATGGCACCTGGCAGATAAGCTCGGTGTGGGGCATTGCTAAGGTGGACCGTGCATATACTAAAGATCGCTAAGGCCGCACGGAGCATCGGTACGTACACAAGTGTAAAATCACCCATACGGTTAGCTGAGACTCGAGCATCTTTGCGGAAATTTCTGCACCGTTATTTTAGGAGCTACCTGCTTGCAGCATGCCTTCCCCCCTTCGGTAAGCAAGACTACCCTCTGAAAAATTTGATTGGCCAAAGTCCCTTCGTGAAATACTTTCCCCCGAATTCACGAAGCTAGTACCCACTCTTTACTAAAGCTGGTCTCCGCCTTCCATCAAGACTTTGACCGCGGCCAGTTTTTGATTGTCTGATTGCCCGTTGCCCAGTACCTGGTACCACGTCGCATTAGCAACTCGAGCATTGAAGACTGGAATTCTAAACTTCGATCTCTCTTATACGAGATACCCACATCACATGTGCATTTGAGAACTACCAAGGTACTTGAGCTGAAGTGAGCAAGCAACAAGCAAAGTAATCAATTATTCAATCAATCGTGCAGTGTCGCAACCCTTCATTTCGGCGTTCCAGGTGCTCTAAGCACTTTCTACCACCTAGTGTCGCCCACTGGAGATGGTCGCTACATCGTTCAAGTGGTATTACTAGTCCTAGTTCTGCACTAAGGCACCGAGGTAGCTAGTTCATTCTTAAACCAGGTACGTGATTGGCCTGCTAGAAAAGGACCTCCACGATCAGATAGAGCTAGCAGGGCCCATCAGCGTTCGGTTTGGGGGGTAAGAACAGGGGAACGGGGGGGAGTGTCCAACGGCTCCTGCTCGTTGCGCTGCACTGCACTCTCTCGTCTGAAGAGCCATGCCCGGGGGCGTGAGAGCGTGAGAGCTTAGTTGAGAAAGAGTGGAGAATTATGACCCGCCACCCAGTGCCTAGTGGTGTAATACGTCCCCGCAGCTTCCTGTCTTTTTGCTTTTAAACTGTGTGGCCGTAGCCACGCAAAAGCCCGTGTGCTACCACCTCGCTATCCTCTTTTCAATCATCCCGCATTCACCTTTCCTGATCAAATCAATCAAACCGAATTTGATACCAAGTGTGTTTTGATCTTTTCTTCACAGGGGAACTCTAATGCCCAAAACGCACCGTCTGACAATCGCCCAGACTCCCTTTTGAGAATCAGCTTGACTGATTTCGTTTTCGAAGAAAGCACCGACCATTTCAAATCCGCTTCTGGTGCCAGTCTTTTTCGAGGTTCGTGTTTGCCAATTGAGTTTTACCACTTTTTATTTTCGATTTGGATTTTTGATGTATTTTTTTGTTTTGGGTAATTGACTGACATTTCCACTTACCCTACCAGGCAAACACGCACCAAAAAGAGTCGACGCCATCTCTCTATCTGACCAATCTGCGTAACCTGCTACCTTTCTACGCTACCACCCAGCTGACTGGTGCACCTACAAAAGCCCAGTAAAAAAAAGAGATACCATAGTAACAAGCTTCAAGCTAATCAAAAGAGCCCATACCTAATCAATTCGATTTTATTTTATCTCATCTCACTTTCCCTATTCAATCATTCTTTTCTACCCTAAGTTAGGAAAGGAAAGAAAAAATCCAAAAATCAATAATAAATAATTCCCACACCTCCAAAATTCCTCGGGCCATCTCCCACTTTATTCCGCCCGGCGTCCGCGCACCTTTCTCAATACAGCAGGCGCTTTAACCAGGTTTCTGCGACAGTAGGTCAGAATTTACAGTGCCTACTACGACCCAGAACTGCCAAAGCTACTCTCCGCTCAACGCCAGATCAAGTATAGGTCGTCGGCACCACGACCAAAACAGTATCTCCACCATTTTTGCCTTTTTTGTTCGTGATACAATCGTCGCACCTCGACAAAAATGGCCGACATCACAGATCAACACGATCAGACCTCACCTACCGACCTCGACGAGTCTCACGTCGGCAATGGCAACAGCGGACCTGAAGCGGGCCGTGGCATCAAGCGTCAGCGCGCTAGCATTGCCGACGACGATGACGATGACGACGAGAAGGGTGGGCGCGAACGTCGCAAGATAGAGATCAAGTTCATCAGTGACAAGTCGCGTCGCCATATCACCTTCTCCAAGCGCAAGGCTGGTATCATGAAGAAGGTACGTTTTTGCTTGCCCACTGGTGTTTTTTTTTAATTGTTTAACCAACTATCATAACCCATATTAACCCTCGAGCTATCGCGTTCAACGCGTTACTCGATTGGAAATTGAGTTTCCAACTATGTCGAATTGGTGCTGACGTCCGTTCTCGTTTCTAAACAGGCCTACGAACTTTCCGTTTTGACGGGCACTCAAGTCTTGCTGCTAGTGGTGTCGGAGACCGGACTCGTCTACACCTTCACCACCCCCAAGCTGCAGCCTCTGGTTACCAAGGCCGAGGGCAAGAATCTCATCCAGGTTCGCATCTCGCGACTCGTCTATTAATAAACTTGGGATGAAAACACTAACCGTTTGGTGTCTAGGCTTGCCTGAATGCGCCCGAGCCTAGCCAAGGCAACGAGAATGGCATTGACGATGGCAACCAAGTCGAGTCGCCCGAGGAGCCGCCCAACTCCCACCTACCTCCTCAGACAAGCCGACCGGGAATGGCCTCTCACATGGCCCCCAACTATCCTGCCAACATGCCCATGGACCCTCAACAGGCTATGGCATATCAGAGCTACGTGCAGCACCAACAACGAGCCCAGTTCGGTATGCCGCAGCAGCCTGGTATGCCACAGCATACATCACACCAATCGTGATTGTCGCCCTTTCGGCGACGACATTGCCTTGCGCTTGATACCCCGAATTTAATGCATTGATGAGGTTCCCTTTCTATTCGAGGCATTCTGAACACCAACTATAATTGCAAGGCTTCGGTGGTCCGGCGTTGTTGGGTCATCGTGACTTAATCCTTTCCCTTTTCTTTTAACAAACTGCACTGCACAACGAGACCATACACTTCCCTCTATGCTCATCACCAATTTCATATCAACACTATGTCGCTGGCCGGGGTGATGTCCGGTCAGCGCGCAATCCGGTGACCCGGCTCGAATATTCGGTGGCCATTAATTCTTGTCCTGCACCGCATACAGCCTCTACTGGTATCAACACGACGCCTTTTCCTAACGTCTATCGCCATCCTGACAGGACACTCACCATCTTCTATTGTTTTTGCCGACACAGATGGTGGATTCAATGCAATCCTTCTGTCACAAATCACATGCCATGAACACCTGATCTGAAGTCCTCTGATGCGAAAACATTGGTCATGTACGGCGTAGTGGTCCGTTCCTCGTTAGGTATCTTCTTAGTCGCCTAGCAATGATGTCTACCCTTCGTTCATCGACCACTAAGAAACGAACCCTACTAAGAACGACCAGAAGCACTTTCCTCAACGACAATTGCGAAGAGAGTCATGGTTTCAATTATCAACCAAGGCGACGTCCCTGTATATTGAATGCCAACAGGAGGAGACCGAGTTCTACGTCCATGGTTCAGTTCTAGTAGAGCCTATCGCGGTTTATGTTGTCCCACCTACGGAAGGATCACGATTCCAAAGGGAACCAGTGATTAAGTCGCCTAGGATCAGGGCGAATGACAAAAGGTTCAGCCGCAGAGACTAATAATTGTCTTCAAGCAGCAGACGTTACACAGTCATGGCAAGATATCCAGTTGAACAAACCACAACTATTTACAAACTTATTCGCAGACCGAACCCATTCCCAGGTGTCACAGGAAATCAACAGGAATGTTGTGATGATCTACGAATCATGGTTGACGAATTACACGAATGAACCCGACAGGCCACAATTAATGATGCGACGCGGTCAATTACGTCTTTGGGCAGCTGCCTCAATGATATCATCCCAAGTCCTTTCCGACCGAATCTTGAGGATATCAATTTACCCCTTATGCGAAACGCTCTCCTGTGAACTTCCCTCTCCACAGAAAGCAATTGGTAAGGGAAGTGAGCTTTTATGGTTCGAACCCGATCCACATTTGCGTCGTTTTGGGCATGTACCCTCTGCCTTCATTTTCATTGCACCCGCCAAGTCTCATTCTCTTCGAGCACGGAATTCCGGACGGACAAATTCATTGCAAAAGGAAAGATTCAGGAGGTGTATATTGTACAATAAGGAATCACATCCCCATAGATTCCAAGATCGTGGCGTCTAGTAATTGAGCTTTTAAGTTGAGACTTATCCACGCTTTGCTTTGTATGACATCCCGGATTTCTCCTTATGAGAATCCTGCACGTGATAGTTTCGCTCTGAATTGATTCCCCCCTTTCTTAGTACTTCTCATGACTTTCCAGTTTGTTAAGGAGTCTAAAGTTAGGCCCGTGGAATGTCCCTTAAATTCGCCTTAATGGATGCCTGCTTAATTCAGGTCTACAGGAGGTAAGTCAGTGGTAACCTAAAGGTACGCGTCTTCCAGGTACAAGTGTTGGAAGGACGGCCTCAAAATAGGGGTACGCCGTAGCTACGCGTTCTACATTCTTGACATGCCACGCTCGGGAGCAATTGGGTCTCATTCTTGTTTTTTCTCCCATTGTGCCTGTGTTTGTGTCATCGTATGATGCTGCGTGTGCCTGTCGAGCAGGTCCCTCGTTTTACACGCTGGGTCTAGAGCTTGGCGGTTCGGCATGGTTTTATGGGTATTTTGCCTTTTGTTGATCGAGCTTTCCACCTTTCTATGTATCAGAAGTCCTCGGTGTCAACAGGGCCAAGATGCGTGAAGGGACAGGAGTAAGCTGAGATAAGATACACGAACTCGATGCAAGGACGTTGCCGTTGATCGATCATGACCTGGTGTTTCCGGCTGCTGAATCTTGTGGGACTTTTAGGTTCATGCCATCAACACAAGCTCAGAACCTGGAAGTCATGCAGGCGTCGTGTCGTGGTATGGGTATTGTGTTTTCTTGGGATAGAGCATGAGAGCGGGTTCGTCAAAGTTTGTTTCCTATGAATTCATTAAGATGGTTGCTTGCTTCTTGGCTTCTGGGGTATCTTCACCGAGGCTGGTGGTTGTTTGCTCGTGGAATTTCTTGCTCTCCCTTGCCGTATATATCGAAACAACGATAGCACTACTGTATCTTACTGACTGGACTGGGACATGCTGTCACTTGATTGTACAAGAAGTGGTGCGCGTTGTATATTAATTGTCCTTAGTTGTTGAAATGAATTGCTAATCGATACTCCTCCACTTTTCATGACTTCGTACTAGATCTTGCTAGAATCGCAGCTTTCATTGACGGTAAAGACGCGAGGATATTTCTTGCATATGAGTTGTTTGAGATAAAGCACCTATGTGTGATCATGCACCTGCACGTCGGTCCGAGCCGGGCCAGTAGCTTCTACATGTACGTTAGTATTGATTCCAAGGCTGTTTGAAAGACAACAGCGTTAGATGAGAGAAAATACAGATGCCTTGTCGGAATTTTAAAGCTCGTGGGTGTAGCTTCTAGCTAGGTAGGTATATTACCAATGGGCGATATCGCTATGTTTGTCACCCGTTTCCGTCCTCGTCCCTGTCTTGCCCCTTTCTGTTAGTTAGCCACCCCTCTTACTTGATCTTCTATATACACTTCTTGTGATAATATTTCCATTCCGATACATCGTTAATGAGCTAAATGATCGGTTAGTCATAATCTGCTCTCCGTTGGTTATCGAGTAAGTGGCTTGGTCATAATAGAGCTCCTAGATCTGGACCAACGGATTTCCTCCATATCAGCCCCCCTTTGACGTTTTCAAGCTCTTAGCTGTGGAAAACTTTGTGACTTAGTGGCTTAAGAGAGATATCTGCCCCATGACCGCCGCTTGGCTCCGTCGCTAGCATATTATCAAGAGCGACATGAAGCTGTAACTGTGAGCTATCATATAAGTCCTCTTGTCAATGACTGATGTGTCTCCAGTTTGCACTGTCACTGTTTAAACATAGTAGGCATGATTATGGCAATTTTTCCCTTTATGACGACACATCATGCACCTATATATGTGAGAGGCGGGGAACTGAAGCGGATGAAAACCCACGGCAAATATCGGGCGCCTTCTAGGGTTAGATGGCCAAATGTTAACGGCATCTGACTGACCACAAATATCGATTCTCAGAATACTTCCCATCTTCTCTCTATTTCACCATGCGTTACTTACGTCATTTCGCGCTTTATCAGTATCTCGGCGTGTCATCCACGAGCGCACCCACTACAGCCCCAAGATCTCCCTAGTAATATATTTTATGCCTAAAGTGGGTGATCGAAAGAGTCAGGGGCTCTGGGAACGAATAGTTCAAAGAGAATCGATTCGTATGGTCAGTATGCGCCCGCTTCACCTGGCATTTTCATCGCTATTATGCCCTTGCTTCTGAATTGCGAGCTCAAGTTGACTGGTGAAATTGCATCATTAATTCTAATAGGGTCGATAATAGGACTTGTGGAGTATTTTATGTAGCTTTCAATAGATGAAACTGCCACGAGGGTAACAATACCTGCTAATTTGATAACATGCAACCGGCGACACCAAAAACAAGGGCTAAGTGTTACCCAGGTGTTAGATGAGGAGATCGTAGATACTTGTACTTCCAAGATAGCCGCAGCGACAGGTAGCTAGCTACCTAAAATATGTTCGAATCCCACCTAGGCCGATATGTTTGATCTTGTTTAGTTCAGTATTAGACCATTTTTACTCTTTAAAGCTATGTTGTACTATCTACAGCTCCCAGTGACTGTGTTGTAGGTCTACTGATCTGTTTGAGTTTTACCTCGGAAAATGATACGCAAAGTCACTTAAGGAGGAAATTCTTCAAGGTAGCTAGCTAGTATAGGTAAATTGACTTGTAATATGACATTGATAACTGTTGTTAGTAACCTGAAGTAAGTAGAGGCCATAAATACATGGTTATATTCTATTTAGCAATTTATTTATAGGAGTATCTTGCACAATAGAGGCATACAGAACTTGATAGGTACCTCAACTTAATTAGTCACTGCGTGGTCGCAAACTAGGTCCTTTATAGAAAGAACTTGTATAACTTTCCTAGGCATGTTACGATATCGTTGCTGTCTTCGATTAAGGGGTAGCTTTATTCTTAAGGTGGTATTCGGATCTCTATCCATCTCAAAACAAACCCTACTGAATGTATGTGTAGACCGGGAAAATGCTAAGACTTATATTCAATCCTACTGCTTCGGAATCCATTTACACTGTCAGATATCATTGCCGTTTCGAGCGTCGATGGAACGCGAAGTAACGTGAGGTCAACGCGATGCACGTGAAGCGGAACCTTTTCAAGATCTCGACTAGTCTCCCGACCCGAATCTCTGGACGGGGGAGCTGGCAAGGATCCCTAAAGGGGTCAAGCGCACCGGCTATTTATGGAGGGAGCGCGTGGGGTCCAACGGCAGGGGTTTGCGCCGGTGGCCTGAGCGGATTTGAGCATGTTTCTGCACGATGCCGCCTGTTCAGTCTAGATGGCTTGTATCGGTACTTTGCCTACCAGCCCTACCTATCTGCATGTGCGTTGGAAAATCTAGACCGTTTATGTGGCGCGCGAGATGCTGAGCGTCGATGATGGTTATGAGCCTCAAATGATATGGCGTCATGATGGAATTTTCGTCTGTTTGAATGCATTTTCCGAATGTCGAAATTACATTGTTGGCAGATACCCCATGCATTCTTCTAGACTTGGAACAGTGCCGTCGTATCTGATTGAGGCGGCAGTACTTTATATACCTAGATTAGCAAATGCATGTCAAACGTAGAATTGGAACCCGGTAGGGTTTATGATAGGTACTCGATGGAAGTGCTATGGGTATTGTAGTCATTAGGTATGAGGGCACTTTCAATATCAATTCTTGGATTACCCCTATTTTCTGTCGCGAGGGTCTGCTTGAAAGGGGCGGGAGTCTGAGAATCCTCATAACTAACTCTCACAGACTTGATATTACTTGCGGGCGTCAACACTGACCAGCTATCAATGCATAATGCTGCATGCATCCGCTTATGAGTATATGTGCTTCGTGTAAAAGCACACCGGCCAACTGTGACTGAACCTCCGCGTAGAGTCGCGGCAGCATGACGATCCGATGCAACTCTAGTAGAAAGTTTCTTGGCTTCGTCCTCGAGCGACTTGGTTTAGGGTCTCATATGGCTAGCCCTGTCGATAGGAATGGGGGATGTGATGGTAGCTCTATTTAGCTCTAAACTTGACCTAAAGCAACTTTGTGACTACAGAATGTCATGTCAGTTAGTCACCGAAAAGCAGGGCGAAGAATAACTCACCTTGATTGGGCCCCTTAAAGGACCGACCGGCGTGTCTTACCTGCGAGACTAAATTTAAGACATTTTGTATCAAGGCTAGGCCGATAAGGGGCTAAGCTGAGACAGTTCGCAGTGATAAGTGAATAGGGGTAGCAGACCTACCTTGGGATTTTGGGCAAGATAAATGTAGGAGTTCGTAATGGGCGCCGGTTGAAGGTTTGCTCCCTGATGTTGTCATAGGTCGGCCCGCCTCCTAGGTTAGAGGCCTACTGTTTTATGATGTGTCATGAATAGAATTTATCAAATTTTGGAGCTGCGATGGGTTTCGCAAGCGTGAAAATATGTTGATACCTCCTATGCAGCTCAAGTGGGTGGGACCTAGAACGTTTAGTTGGGTTGGAGAATACCGAGGCATGCCGATAACATGCGCTCCAAATATTAGACACTAAGATGGGCTTGTTGTACTTTGAATGCAATCGTGAGTTTCTATATGATTTAATTCAAATACCTAGCAAATGCCCGAGACTTGCTTGCTGCCATTCCGTAACGCCATGCTCAAATGGATCGCAATGATGATGTGGGTGCCCCTCCTTCTCACCCTAACCGGCTGATATCGACAGCCAAGAACCGAATGCCGCCATACACATGTTCGTGCCGTGTCCTCCGTAAATTGGGTATTTAATGAATGCCTTCTTGGCGACTGAAAAGAGAAACCGGCAATAACCTCCTTCTTCCCGCAATCAATCACGCACCCTAGTGTTCTGAGTTGGAGAATCGGCCGACGAGTAGGCTGCCCATGAAAGTGCCGCCGAGGACTGCGAGGAAGTATCCGATGTTCATTGTCATGACTGCTAACATGCTGTACCTTGGTTAGTCCAAGTCATATTTGTCACGTCATGCGGAGTTTACTCACAGAAGATAACCGACTCCAGCGATGCAGGTGTCCATCACTGCTCGTACGGGGTCGACCGACAGTCTCCAGGGGCGGGGGTGGCTCTTCTTCTTCTCGACCACCACAACATCTTCCTCCACGCCATTCTCTGTAAGGGTCATCTTCTTGCTGAAGCTATCGGTGGATACCTGTTCCGCGACCGGTAGCTTGCCCTGCACGACGACGTATCTTCGCTTCAGCTCGGTATCTAACCATCGTTCCTCTGCAAGCGCCTTGCCTGCAAGAAGTAGTCGGAAGATGATGCCGAGAACGATTAGGAAGATGATAGTTCCAGCGTAGGCGCTTGCTGTGCTCGGCTTCCAGGCGTCAGAATAGAGAGACGTGCCCATACTATTCTGGAAGACCATGTGCATCTCGGTGGTTGAGCCACCCATGTCCATTCCGTCCATGTCCATATCCATATCCTCCATTGTTCCGTGGCGTGGCGCTAACATGGTTGTGAAGTCTTGATTCTGCTGATGGTGATTTGATTATGATTTGATGAAAATGAAGCTTATGAGGAACGAGTCGTACTTTTCTTGCTGGTAAGAAGGGACGAGTTTGTATTATTTAATTAGGAGAGTTGGAACGGTTGATAAGATTGTGAGGTGTCGGCGATGACTGCGGGTGTTATATGCTGGACGGATGAATTGTTTGTGTTGATTCGTGAAACGATCCGGCCGGGTCACAACTAAGCACAGTCACAGACTAAGCGAAGAGGAGAATTATTGTGTAATATAAGAATTGGTCTTTTGAGACCAAGTTTGAATTTCTTGGGTATATCGATCTACTCCAAGTGATGGACCGTCAGAAGCCGCGGATGATATTCGTAGTGGTCTTCGCGCGCGGAAGGGAGAGAGAGTGAGACTCGGACTCAGATCTCGAGAGTGATAATACCTCCTCGCTCGGATGCCGTGCACAAACTGACTTGGATGAACAGGTAGGTTTCTATGCGGTCCTTGAATTACAACCAAAATGTAGAAGAATGGAAGAGAGTCAAATCACAAGAGGCGAAAAAGGGCGGAATTGACTTGCTTTTTCTTTGATGCGAGATGGGAGGGAAAGTGCCACAAGCTTTCATCGGGACCGTCTCACTATGTAGTACATATGGTTACTTAACTAATGTTCCCTCGGCACCTGCTCTACGGCCATAAGGAAGCTAATACTGATTCAAATTCCGGGCTATGGCAAGTGCAGGTAACGTGTATCTTTGCAACAAAGGCGCACCAAATTTAGCAGCCATTGTTTAGAGCATTAAGTCACTTCCTTTTTTCTGCTCAAATGCTCTCAATTAGTCTTCCGTCTAACCGTTTTGGTGCCAAGCCGGAATAAGTAAAGGCGAGTCTGTGCACAACCTGATTGGCTCAGATCTCCCTCCCACCCTTGCATCTCATGTGCATCTCATGTACCGGTACGAAATACCTTGCGAACCTCCCCTCTCCTTATTTGTGTATGAAGCTGCCTTGAAAAATACCCAGGAATTGTACCTGGCCTAGACTGCATGGTAACAGTTTGAGGCTCTAGAAACTAGGTATGTGCATTTGCGAACCCGACATATTTAACCCCTGAAGCCTGTTGCGGTTCGTAGCCTTGGCTGCCAGTGAGCACGTTTCACCTAGGTGTTTCCGTGATGATGAGGCATGATCTCTTTTGTGTCGAGCTCGAGCACGAGCACAACTTGACATATTATCATATTCACTTTTCCAAGGACCACTCACGCATTATTTTTAGTCAGCAGTAACTCGTTTTCGCTTTGCAAGATATTGGCCCTTCTAAGAATATAGAAATACCTTTTCGTGTGCAGCTCCAAGGAAGTCGTTGATAACTTCATATATGATTAAATCACAGTGTATGTCTGAAGATCGAGTTTCCGTCATGACCTGCTTTGTACAGGAGGGGGACTAGATCTTTACTTACTGGAAGACAAATAGGATCGAAAAATCAGATAGCTTAATGCAGAGGGGGCATCTTTGTCGAACAAAGTCCTATCTGCTATGCCCGTCATGGTTTATAATTAGTAACTTATTCTCTTTATAAAACTTCCACCATGATCATTACATAACAAGGCCTGACAGGATCTTACAACTTAATGGACGCAACGTTGTGTATTAGTGATTGAAGATTCATTGATCAATTTCTTCACCACCACAACCGTCCTCAGAGGGGATATTATTACTAAGACAGTCTTTGCTAACTACAACTCTAGAAAGCCTACTATTGTCTGTTAGGTTCATTATATGGCCCTGGAAGACAGCAAACGATAAGGTTATATACATGAAGGCCCGTAGTTACAACCGGATTTTAAGAATATCGTGCGTTGGACTTTACTATGGTTATAACCCGAGCTAGACTAAAGTGAAAGAGAAAAAGACTGCGATGGGCCTTAGCTTCATGTCAAGGATACGTCTCTAACTATAACAAGTAATGTGGCACTCTCAAGGTATATGGAGGCACGTAGCATGTTGCTTATTTCTCTTTGTCGACTTTGAGGTAAGACATGCCTGATGATGAAACTTATGGGACCAATTGTCTCCTTAACGCTTTACGCGCTTAGTAGAACCCCTCATCCCTACACCTGGTCGGAGTTAATGCGCAGGATTACATATAGAGCATGCAACTACCAACAATTGACTAGATTCTTATTGGTAATATTCAAGAGACAAACTACAGACGGTAGCTTCAGAATCTGGAAAACTCAGCAAGAAAGTCATCGGGGTGACATTCTTGAATTACCCCTGAATCAGTACGCTAAAAGGTGACCAAGCTTAATTATACTAACCTAACCATCTGATGGATTCGATGTGTGTTTTGTAAATATACCCTCAGTGTTTAGTGTATTCTGTTCAATGGCGCATGTAAAGTTGGATAACTCTGATAACTGGTCTAGACCTCCGAGTTTGCTAACTTTGAGTATGGGATAGCGAACTTCTATATAAACTACCTAATCTTTGACCCCTTGCCTTTTCCATCCTCCACACAGTAGATACTATGTTGATATTACACAAACCTACGCTGAAACCGAATAAAAAGTAATTTCGTCGATTAGTATATTTGTTTATCATCTTGGTTAAATTTGAAACCTTGAAACGACACACATTCAGTATGCATAGACTAGGAAATGAGATTGGAAAAGCATGTAGTGCGAGTGGCATGGTGCATTTAGTTAGCATCACCTACCTATAAAGAATGTTCTGTCGTAAGAATATAAACAGCTGAGAAGTCTTGATAGGAGACATAAAAAATAAAAGAAGATTGCAGATGCGAAGAGATGAGGATAAAATGAGAAGAAAGGTAAAAAAAAAAAAAAGTTGCCAAAAAAGCTCGGTTGAGGAATTGAACCCCCAACCTACGAATGAACCCGCTTCACATGTCGTAGCGTCGTGTTGCAGTTTCAGTTTGGATTAGCGCCCGTCGATTTACGCCATCTCCTCACGAGGGACCGCTCCGCCATATGATCATGCAGTGGTGGTTTTTTCTAGCAACAGGTCACCCAGGGATACGTCCTTTTTGCGGGGAATTGCTGAAAGTTGTTGCTGTTACTTGGCTATATGAGTCTTTTGTCCGCCCTAGTTTTTATTGGGCGGCATATCGCCGGCGTTTAAACCTGAGGAAGGTACGGAGGACTAGTAGTTGGGTAGGCGACGGCAGCATCTAGTACTTAGGTACCTAACTGTGTAGGGTGTTTTGCACTGGCACTGGCTACCTACCTATCGACCTAGAAGCTCTCAAGTGACAGATAGGTACAGTACGATGTCGTGGGGAGGATGAAGTAGTAGCCCCTATTGTATCAACGGACCCCAAGAGCTTCGGCTTTCCTTTTCTTTACGAACTGCCTTGAACTACTAATACGGATATATGCTAATATTCGCTATACGTAGCATCTAGCTGGCGCATATCGACCAGATAGCACATCATCTCTGTAATTATGACCTTCCCCGCCGCATCGGGCTCCTATGTAGGACTTCCGCTATCGGTATCTGTGCCCCCTACCGGCTGCCACTTCAACGGCCACATACAACATACACCGACTAGGCTTTGCGCCTTTCCCCTCGAGAAACTTGAGCATAGGACCCGTGCCAAAGGCCGCGCATGTTTTAAGCAACGGTAGAGGTTGTGCTCGCATGTAGTGGTCAGGATCGTCATGTGTATTGACGTCCCATTTACGTCCCGTCCACGATGAGAAGCTTCGATACCTACTCAAAGATTGAGTTGGGAGTTGCTAAAGAGACCGACGTGTCTTCATTATCTAGCATATACGTTAGTAGGTTCGTCGAGTGATGACCTAGGACATTATGGAATACCTCATTACGGAACTAATTATAGTCGGTATCAAAATTGGAAAGGAAACCAAAGCCTCTTAGCCTTATCAAAAATATCTACAAGTTCATCGTAGGGGAGGCTCTTACGGACCTAAGTGCCTAGCAACTAGACTAGAGCAAGGGCATAGCCGGTTTGAAGTCTCACCAATTCTTGAATAAGCGGGTGGTCCCATATGTAACTGGTGTCACTGAGTTAGTGTTTTCTGCCTAGTCTTACATATATCTATTTGATCTCCTTACTATTTGTATCTTGCTTCTAACTTAGTCCTAATCTATAGGCGCTTCGATTATGATCGTCTCTGAGAAAGGGGCATGGGTACCTCATTTTATAGAAATGGCCCCCGTGGACGATATGCTAGTCGACAACCGGAGAGAAATGAGCTAGACAATAGTAGAAATGCGCCAGAGAATGGGGTGGAAAATAAATGCATCTGCCCTGAAGATCTCGCTGACGAGGGAGGTGATCTCAGCAAAGACTTGGAAAATGTTGAAATCTACGTTTTAGCCCCGTGTACTTTTATAACAGATGCAAGTAGAAAGTCGGGCTGCGACCAGGGCGCATATGGCCAGCTTTAGTGGGAAAACGCGAGGGTTAACACAATTTTGGACAAGCTGATCGGCTAGGGGACGAAGTTTGAGAGCGTGAAGACAACCAAGCGAGGCTATATTAAGCCTGCTGACAGAGACGAGGTATATACGTCGGCAGATATCTCTGCAAGAGGCAACAGCCAGTCATTTTTCGAAACTCTCCATTCCGAAACTACTTTCTAGTCCTTCTATAACCGACTATAAGCCTAAAAACAGTGATGGTGTAATATGATTCCAACTAACTCACCGATGATTTCCTGCCGTACAGCCTTCACAAGCAGCATATCGCGTGTGGATAGAGTCTTAACCATGTCAACGAGACCGGATCGCGACGAACTGTCAAGGCGGCAATGCGAACAGTAAGCGCGATGGTTCACGACCAATTCTAGGGAGCGGTACTGCAACTCAGACGTCTGAAATTGGAACGACTTCCACATTCTGCACATTCTGCCCAGTCAAGCCAGTCACCTAAGTCAATAAAGTCCTCTCAGTCCTCACAGTCTATACTAGTCGCAACACATCCATGACTTCAACTCGCTCTGATACGTGCACGTAAGAAACCCCTGATGTCACAGAGTCCTACTGTTTCAACTATGTTGGTAGACCGACATCTCGATGCAGCTGTACGGATGACAAGACCTACGCGCCCTACACCAAGGACAATTGGCAGCCAGTATGTCCGTAAGGACCTCGCCAGCTGACGGGTACATGCAGATAACTGCTACTCATACAACGCAAATATGCACCTCTATGTCGAAACCAGATATTGGCGTTAGCGTCTGTGTCTGCATCGGGCCATCCATCCACACGGCTACAGCAGCAGCCACCCCCCGGCGCCACATATCTGTGACGTGCGTCAACGAGGGCAAGTCATTCACCAAAGAACAGGCCGATGCCGCCATTACCGAGTTCTGCGATAAAAGCCGCATATATACCTAGGCCGCTACTGACGAACTGCCTATGGAGATGGCGTTGGCATGGACCTCTGACTAAGTGAACTGTAACACCAGGGCCGCAATTACTGCCACAACGGAGCAATGCCGGTCTTACTTTCATGTGGCTGTTAACGTCAGTGATCAAGGCAGCGATTCTGAACACGGCGCTGCACCTTTGACGTGGAATAGTCTAAATGGTTGCATGGACTTCTTAATATATGGAGGCCTTGACGTGATAAATGGCAGATGTGTCGAGTTAGCTCGGCCCTAGGGCGAATGGTTTCTATGTATTATTAAGGGGTATAGATGGAATATCTTTGGTTCAAATTTCTTTTCGTATGCTGTTGAATTTAGTATAATAGTATTTACCTATATACTAGAGCATAGCTTATTTATGACACATACTTTTTATACTTAACTCGATACATATCTAAGAAGCTCTACCTGTTAGCTACTATTATGATACGAGTGAGGGCTTTGCAGTTTAACTAAGGTAAATATGTTCCGTAAGGAAATCATAATTGTGTGGTCTAACGAGCCAGTGAGCCCTTGAAGCTTGGCTGAGCTTGCCATATGTTACAACAATTTCTCTCAATTGTTGCATACCCCCTCTATCTTTCTATAACACTTTCTATAAATTTGAATCATCTAAGGATCTCTGGCGAGCGTTTGAGATTGTGTACCTAGGTAGGTACTATTCCACTTCGCTGTCGTGTCACCAGCTGTCACACTACCGAGTCTCGATTGGTAATCAACTTTGCATGTGGAGAGTAATGGTCCCTGAATAATATTAATACTCTTCGGAAGCAATGTAGATTTTGGCTAGCAGATTTGGGGAAGCACAAAGCTAGCATCCTATGCGTATTTAATAGTCAAGCCTTGGGGTTATCAATAGGGCATAGAGCATCATGTCACAGCAACTGTCCGCGCGTCCTAGTCAGGGATAGGGGCACTACGTCTGGAGCATAGCCTATACGTCCTAGACGCCGAACGACGTACGAAAGGGGGGTCGGGGGCGCCTACAGTTGGGGTAGATATTTCTGATATAATTATCCGCGTTACGCAGGCACTGACTCGGCGCGAGAAACCACTAAAGAAATTTGCCGAACTGCAGGCAGCCGTCTTCCCCTCTACTTGCCTCTCTTCTATAGCAACGCCAAACTGCAGCGATGCGGTGACAGCTTAACAGAGCAGTGATCACCCGAGAGCCCCTGTGGCCTCGAGTCCTGTGTTTCCCCATCTCTTGTCATATGGTCGCACAGATAAGGCGTAACGGCGAAACCTGTAGCTCTCGTTTTTTCTCACCTTGCACCGCCTCTTTCGTGACTTGTCTCTCGGTGATATTTCTGAATCCTGTCTCGCGACGCCAATCCCATGCTCCAGGCAAGACACCAGGGATGAAGCTCTGTCAGAGCATGAGGATTTAGGAGCGACAGCTTACATATGTGTCACGATGTCCGTGATCCATGGGCATTTGCCCAGACGGCCGGACGGGATGGTGTTTAAGCTATTGTCTTAATTCATTCATCCTTCCTCGAGAGTACGGAAACTTGCATACATACATTGATCTATTTGGTCTGATAATGTATCCGCCCTGAACGCTGTGTGCTCCGCATACCATTCCCGTTCGGTGCGCGGTAGCATACATAGGTAGGTATCCACATACGTATTGACAGCAACTGCAAGAGGCCACAATGCGCACCCGTACAAATACCTACCTACCTACCTACCCGAGTGAACCGAGGGCCGGGATGTCGCCCGACGAGAACCGGTCACCCGAGTCTAATTTAACGACACTTGGAGTGAGATATCTGTCCTAATTGGTGCGTAACCAAAAACTTATGATAAAATATATCCTCTCGGCACGCTTGAAGCACGCGCTGTACGGTGGGTTATTTTTCCGTGTTGGACATGGCCAAAACCCTACCTACTTGGGCATATAGCTACAATTTATTGCAATTCAATGGTCGATGCCGGCCGTATGAAAATTGCAAATCTGATGATATTAATATCTGACCTCGTCGGCCTCCAGTATTGCATTGCGACACCTCCTTCCGCATGCGGTGCCGCGAGGCTCTCGTGATTCGCCGTGATTCGTGGATACGGCTTTCCTAAACGGGAAAGCCCGCACCGGCGCGCGCCCAACCCATCTCGCCCTATTCGAGAGCGGCATAACGTCGTCGAAGAGGAGTGATCGACCGTTAATCCCGCGAACTATGCCTAACAGAATAGAAAATGGAACTCCAGGCTCAGCCTCTCAAGGACCTTGAAAAAGCTTGTCTTGGCCGTTCTTCAACCGTAGCGCGCGGGCGGAATTAGGCGAGCCAGGGCTAACACAATGACCCCTGCGGAACCCGTCGATAGTCTCGGGCGCTAAGAAGAGATATTCATTTAGTAACGGTGGAGACGAATACCGCTGAGCTACGTGTACTTTACGTACAAGCATGCCAAGGCTCGCAGTTGGAAGCAAGTTGATAGGGCACATATTGAAATCCTCGAGATGTTAGGTGGTAGTTCGGATTTTGAGGACTTATTTACTAAAACCGAGTCAGCTGCGATGGAGACACGAGGTTGGAGTAACAGGATGAAATTAGAAGTGGGGGAAGAGAAAGCAAAAACAGTGTTACACGATGGTCTTGGTCGCCGATAATACAGAGTGATATAGATGTAAATAAGTTAGGCATGCTTGTAAGTGGGACACGAGATGAGTTATCGAGTGAATGAAAACGAAATACGATCTCACCGGTCTGCTATGGGATGCAATCAAAAAGTGAAGATTGGGGCGATCGTATCCGCAGTCGCAAATCATCTTACAAGGGGGACAGCTCCCAAAGTCCAAACCTGAAAGCACAGGTAGCTTTCTTGTGTGACGTACAGCCTCATTGGCTAGATCTAGCAACAGGTAGATATTCGAAGGTTAGAAACTAAGATATCTTATTGTCATGCGCCTACAAGCATTGCGATGCTTTGAGAGTGACAAGTTACCTTGTTCTGCATTCTATTATTGGATAAGACAGGAAATGAAGCTCATTGTTCAAGTCTTCTTCTCCCTATTGAGACCTAGAACACGGAATTACCCATCCAATCATCCCTAGCATATAGCATCAAACTCTTAGCCTGGTTGTGAGATTTGCTTTTTAAGTTTCCTCTGAGCATCGGACTTTTCGTGTTTCATGACACTAGAAAATAGACTAAGACAGGTAAAAAGGAGACTTGTGACAGTAGGAGCAGCAGGGACTAGGACCAGCCAACGAATGGAATGAAAAAGGCGTCATGGGGGAAACTAGACTGGCATTTTACTTTCATTAACTGTCAGAATCACGATAAGGAACCTTGTAACCTATGCTCCTAGGAAGCTTGAATAGGGTACTGACATGGATAATGTGCCGTCGTTACAATTTCGAAGTAGAAATTGCAATATGAGTAGGTACGTACTAATGTGGTCCTAAATGCGTCAAAAATACAATATTCAGAGTAGACGAGAGTGAAACCAAGGGTAAGAACATGCTGATTGTCAGCGTCTTCAGCCTCACCATGTGGCCACCACACCCATAAAACCCCTAGGAAATACCGGCCGGGGTAATGGTGATCAGTGCGAATTCGGTACCGACGACTACGTTTGCTGGAAACTAGAACAACAAGGCTCTTTACGTGCGGACTAATCTGCTGGTCTAGAAAACAGATGCATGCTATTGTCTCTGCTAGTGAAGTAAGCCGCCATGCCCAGCCTCTCAGGGGCATAGGATCGACGTGACCCCCATCTTTGTTCATCGTGGTGCGAACGCGGGAATGGCTGACTGTCTTGTCCCCTGTGGGCTACCTCGTTGGACAGGCCACAGCCCAAGAAATGGACCACGAGAAACACGGGCTGCTAGCGCGAACGTAGCTGCATGGGCGTAGGTAGATTACAGGCATAGCGTGGTGGCCATTAGCTTAGACGCAACACATTCCTTGGCCGAGAAGGGATCGAGATTTAACGGACTCAGAGCCCAGGCCCCAGAGACCCCCAAACAGACCCTATTTGAGACGTTGGGGTTCATACTTACCTAGGTACATGGGTATTCGAATCCATCTTCCTTATCAAAATTCTTCACTCGATAGCTTGTATGTGTTTCCCCAGGGCTCCTTTATCTTCAACTCAATATCCGTGGTTTGAAGGTGTGGGCAAACTTAATAAACCGATTTTGATTGTGACATTCGGGGGACATTGGTATGAGCATGTCTCCATTAAGGATCGGCACAGCCGTACAACTGTACAGCAAAGTGCATACGTGCATGGTCTCTCTCTGCCTCCATCCGAGCTGTTCCGTCTAAACTTATACGTTATTACCTAGCTAGGTAAGTAGGAGAGGCAGAAGGTACAATTCATCGTGACCGCAGAGCACTATGTAGAGCGGACAACTCAATGATTCAATGTTCTTAGTGGGGGACTCATCTGACCTACAAACTAAAAGACTTGTACTCGGTAGGTACCTAACTTTGCAGTACAGCCCGTTCCCTTTTTTAGCCGTCTTGAGTGCTAGATATGAGATTTAGTTAAGGTTGATGGCTCTAACCGTAGCTAAGCCATTAAAATCACCTCTTAGAGTTGAGAACCACACCGAGAACTTAGATTGAGTTTACCCCGTGCCACGGGAGCTAAGCAGCAAGCTTGATAGGTACATGTAGCTAACTACATGGATACCTAGGTACCTAGGTAGACGTTACTGGCCTATGCTCGTTGAAGATCTACAAGTAGTATGTAGCCACTAGAATCGCGTTCCAAATAGTGTCAATGTCTACTGGGTGTTCTAAAGGTAGGTTTGTAGAGTTGGTGAACGACTTGAACTGGATGTATCAAGTGGTTTGATAAGATTGAGCATTCAGGGGTATCTACCTATGTACCGATAGAATCGAGGTGCCTCTGTTTTCTACCATAACACAATAATAGACCAACTCCTTGAAGCAAGATCTTTATGAATTATCTCGCTCAATTCCCATACTGCTCAGAAACTTCACCGCTCGAATATCATACAAGTCTCCACTGTCCGACTCGGAATTAGCCATGCCCATTCAATGTCGAATGTCGGGCATGTCCAGATCGTTGACGTTGTATCGACCTAACACTACTCCCAAATAATATGGTCGTATTCGTGATGTCCCATTCTGCGTCATCTGGACGCAAAGTGCTGCCATAAGCTTTACGACCAGACCAGTAAACCCTCAAAATTGATCATACAAGCAAAACCAACCAAAACACCACAAACCAGCTCTTGAGTTGTTTATCGTGTCCCTTGTAACTCGTAGTATCCAGATATCCAAAAAGATAGGCCAACCTTGGAAGAAGAGATCCATTTTGACGCCCTGTTCGCCCGCGCCTAGAGCAGTGCCGCCAAGACTGAAATCAAACCACACTGCCCATATTCCGAAGCATGATCCAACCTAACCCGCGAATTCCGTTTTAACGCCGTCCCTTCAATCTATGCATTAACCTTAGGAAACAGCTTCGTTGTTCAGTCTTCTAACGCTTCTTCTCTCCCATGGTTACAAATGAAAATATCGCAGTAAAAAATTGACCCGTAGTTCGTCAATGCCTGTGCAATGTCTGTGTGCGGCCACGTAGTATGGATAGGACGATGTCACGAGGGCTCTGGCTTCAGCCCAGGGCTTCCAGGGTCGGGGTTTAGGTCACCATCCTTGGATTGCCCTTGCCCGCAACCCTTGACGAGCCTATGTCGCTATTGATAGGTAGTTAGCATAACCTACAAAAAATTGAATTTGTCGAATGGGAGAGAGGTTAGCTCACCTTTAGCGCATCCTTCCTCGAAAAGCTCTTATCGCAAAAACCGCAGGGGAATGGCTTGATGGCGAGGTGAATCCGTTTATGCCTCTTTAGGTCGTGGTTGCGATTGAAGGATTGGGTACATTGGTCGCATTTGAAGGGTCGATCGTTATGCGGATGCGGATGATGAGGATACGCAGATTGCTGTCCGAGATGACGGTGCCCGTGATGTGCGTGGTGCCCGTGAGGGTATGGGTGTCCTAGCTGGCCCATGCCGCCTACAATAGACATCTGCCCTCCTGGATTTTGTATATTCGACAAAACAGGCGCTGCCATTGTCGGAACTGTTGGGGTGTACGGATACACCCGATTCCCGTAAGGCGGTGGCTGCATTGGGGAGTGCTGTTGCTGAGGACTAAATCCCGTAGGACCTCTGTGTTGACTCGTCATTGTTGTCGAGGATGTCAGCGAGGGAGAACCGTGAGCAGAAGTGAATGATGGAAAAGGAGACTGGTGAGGAGTTGACGATGGCGTCCAAGAATAGCTACTGGTAGATGGTCGAGAGAAGCTATCTGAGGCTGTTGCCGAAGACGGGGTGGGGGATTGTGATACTTGTGCGTGGGAATTAATCATCGGATGTTGCATATTCTGCTGCATGTTCGAGTGACCCGTACCGGGCCCCGGCGAGGGAAGATGGAAATTGGACGGCGTACTATTGTACGAGGGAGTGCTCGTGCCAGAAGGAGAAAAACCTTGACGTGGATAATTTGGCTGCATAGGCGCAATCTGCTCACCAAGATTCATCTGACTAAATCTAAGAGTTGGTGGTGTTTGCCTCCGTGCCTGCGCCACTTCTTGGTATTCCTGAGGGCTACCGCTGTTATTGTTGTCCGATACTGGACTTATGAGGCCGTTAGAGTTAGACACGCCTGTAGGGAAGTAAGAGATATGCTGCTGCGGAGACTTGTCGTTTGTAGAGCTGTGGTTGGCTAGATACTCGCTCACGATTTTTAGGCTGTGGTTCATCGAGTTGTTGTTGTCGCCTTCCATGCTTTAAGAGGGGAGACGATGAGGTAGAAGGAGTTTAGATGCAGAAAACGGGTTATCTGTTCCTCCCGGTGGATAGGTAAAAAGGAACAAACTTCCTCTTTCTCCTACAGTAGCTTCAAGTGTGTATATCGCGCGAGAGCTGCAGATTAAATAAAGCGCGGGTGTCACCGGATGGAATTGGGGTTGTTTAGCAAGAAGTGACGAAGCTCAATAATCGTTATGTCCATCGATGGTCGTGATACCACTTAGTCGCGTTGTTTTTTCGTGCCGCGGGTCGCCGGCGGACCGACCCGAGAACTTAAAGGGCCGCGTTGCCGCAACTGGCGAGCTTGTCTTCACGGATAATGGTGCTGGTGATGATAGCTAAGCTTAGGAAGCCCTCAAGCCAAATTCCTTGCGGTCGTCTTAAGAGTTTCCGAGAAGCGGAAGCAGTGAGCCAAATATGAGAACTGAGTCTTCGAGGCGGTTGATGATGTACTGAGGCACGCTGAGGCTTCCCTTAACAAACTGCAAGTCCTGGTCCTGTGTATCTGATGGCTTCGGGTTAAGATAGGAAGTGGAGATGTAGATCTTAAGAAATGGCTTCCGGAAAGCGCTGAGTATGGAATATATACCTTTCATTGGACGGCACTTGAGAGACAAACCCTAGTCGTAGTACCTTAGGCTGACTAGAACTTTATATCACCTAGCGTTTTGTTTTTTGGGGGGGGGGCTTGGGGCTGGCTTGTTAGGCTGTGTTATTAAGGTTATTTATTTATTTCTTGCGTGGAGGGACCTCGTTGTAGTAAGTTGAGAAGATCTAGGTTAGAACAAGGGCTGGTCCATGTCAACCACCCTAGGCTAGCTTGGATGGGCTGAAGCGCTGCCGGAGGTGCATGCAAAGCTCGAGAGCGTGTAGAGTTGTACCATGTAAAGGGGGGGCAAAAGGCTTGGTATGGGAGGTATGTGGTATTTGATGTACATGTATGTATGTGCGGGAGAGGCGGGTGGGTTTAGACTAGGAGGTATGTACTTTGTAGCTTCTAAATCCCCAGAGAACTAACAGGCCAATGGAAACTATATCTACATGCTTAGGTATATCAGGAGGTATGTTACTTAGATTGTGTAAGGCCTACGCGCTTTGTGGTATTGCCACGCGAGAATGTTCTGTTCGAGCCATCTTTCCATGCGTTGATTAAGTAGAATTAGGTTAAGCCATCCGTCAATTCTTTCACGGACCGTTGAAGAACCACTCTACTATCTAGTGCTACTAAGGCTCCGCTCACGATGGTCAGTGGCTTGCGCTGGATCTGGGGTGGCACTAGGTGGTAGCAGTACTAGCACGTGGGTCGAAGGAGTAATAAGCCTGAGAATCAGCTGTTGAGAATCGACATAAGCGTGGAGTACGGAATGCATATGCACAATGTCTGCCGAAATCCCTGGGATCCTGGCTACGGATTCTCAATACGAAAGAACAGGCCCCTTTGGAGGGTCGTTGGCGAGAAGGAGTGGAAGGAAGCCGAGTCATCAATTAAGGGGGGGAAAGGACACAGGCAAGCTATGTAGAGCTACTACGAGAACAAGAAAGGTACAGCGCAGCATTGTACAATACAGTGTCTCTGAAAATATGCGATCTGGGGTGTCACTTTCAGAAGATGAGTGGAAGTTCAAGGGGGGGCACGGTTCAGGCAAGCTAGGCCATGTAAGTGCCATGTAAGTAGGGAAAGAGGCTAGAACCCTGCTCGATTCCAACTAACTTCTACCTAAGCACCCGTTCTCCGTCCCCCTAAAGAGCTCCATGCACCCAAGATCCCGGGATACTCTTAACGCCTGGGCCGTCGCTACTACTACCTATATTACGATTCAATTATTGATCCTTGGTACGTACTGAGACGAACCTTTGGTTGTGCTACATGTATGTATGCCTGTTCTGTACGCACAGGCAATGATTAAAATAATCTAACTGGCTGTTCGCTTTTAC
Organism: Hypoxylon fuscum; assembly: GCA_022578945.1. Lineage (NCBI taxonomy): Eukaryota > Fungi > Ascomycota > Sordariomycetes > Xylariales > Hypoxylaceae > Hypoxylon > Hypoxylon fuscum. Next base: position 40,722 of record MU399884.1, on the reverse strand, counting down.
TTTTCCAATCTTTTGTTGACCGAAGAATATGGAATGAGGATGCTGTACCACTTGTAAGAGAACTTTACTTTCAGCAGAAGGGTTTAATTTTTATTTTGTATATTTTAAATATTTTGTACCTTCTTAATTGGGTAAATTAGAAACCTACCTCGGCATGCGTGGGAAAGGTAGACGGTAGCTGAAATATCTCAGCTTCCTGGTCAGTGGTAATAGGATGATGGGATGGAATTGGGGTCTTTGCACTGACAGGGGGCGTGGCCTATCCGCCAACCCCTGTCCATTCTTTGCGCTAATGCATCTTGACAAGGGCTCTGATCGCATCGGCCGTGTGTCCGCGACCAGGGCCTATCAAGATGCGTGGTAGCGTGGTAGGCTTCCGCGTGCGCTCCTCTGCTAGCGACAATACATATGTAGTAGCGACAGTGCGGCGTAGCCGCTGTTCAACGGGGTTTGAATCTTGTTACCCCCTGCGGGACCAAGGCTGGGCAGAGCATTGGGAAAAAGGGGAAAATTATCGGAATTTTGAATAACGTCTTGCTCATCATTACTTCCATCGCGATCTTACCCAGAAAAAGAAATTACAACTTGACATCAGCTTACAGTCCTTGCTAGATACGAACATGTTCGTGACTTACTTCTTGTATAATACGCACGTAGGCACTTTGGCGCGAGATGTCTATCAGGCCTTTAGGCGAGCCCTTCAGCTCTCTTCTGTTTTATTGTCTTGGCACACTATCAAAGATAGCGCTGTCTGCTGTCCGTTGTCCGATATGGCTTAACACTTGGCGATTCCCGTCTTCAGCCGTTCGATGCGTGTTGATTTTTGCTAGGTTCTAGAGTCTAGAATCTTTTGATTTTGCGCGCACAGTGATGTCAGGTACGAGAATGATCAGGTTGATTTAATTTTATCAGTCATCCCGTTTCTTTGAGGCAAAGAATCGCGTAACCAGATGTTTATGGTGATGGCATCGCAATTGGTTGTACCAGCATGACGGCATGATCCCGCAGCGTTGTTCACTACCGGGTCTCTGGTGTTTGTCGCGTATTCATGAATTCAATAGCAGCTTGATCTATTTACCTATGCAAATATGTAAATTATGTAACTTACCTATACCTTCAATAAGAAACCATGACGGAGAGGTTGACTTCTCGGGATTGCGGTCGCCGTTGGGCTTGCTATTGTATCTTATGCCATGGGTTCGCTCTCGGAGGTATGTACCTAAGATCATCTCATCAGAACCCGGAATGACACTCGAAATGTTGTCTAATCCTAGCTCAGGCTGTTAGTAGACCCCTGCTTCCTTGCTCTAGACCAGCGGTTGGCCTATACCTAGGTAGGTAGAGATGAGATTCGCGGCTCAGTCGAAAAGAAGAAGAAGAAGAAGGGCGAATAAGGAACAATACATGTAGGATTTGCTTTTCTCTTCCCCAGTATCGATCGGACGGCTGCGAGCCTACTTGGCAATGCAGCGTGCTCCGTTGGCATCACTGCAGACTGCATAGCATCAATTCGGACAGCCTCTGAACGGTGTCAATGCAAGCCATCTTCTCCTTTCCATATATGGGTACGTATATCTATAGTATGCACATAAGATGAGATTGACATTCTGAAAGAGCCTCATCGGCGACATATCAACCAAACGGTTTATCATCTGACGGCGAACAGCCACCCGGGTTCGTGAGATGTCCAAGCTTTGAAGTCGATTGTCATCGGAATGATCTGCTAGGTTCGATCACCTGGCCCCAATAAAAGCTTGCGTATATCAATCCTACAGGGGGAGCCCCCTGACCTTCAATAACTCGGTTGTACCCCGTTGTTGGAGTCTAGTGCTGTATTGTATGTGATTTGAAGCTGAATGTCCACGCAGATACAAGGCAAGGCCACACGGAACCAATGTTACCAGCTAATTCACCGGTTTCTTTCAACCGAGACCCCGCGATGCATCTAAGAAAGAGGGATTTCCTCAACTGCATAATGCATACATACCTAGGTACCAAGTACATATGCCCACTTCGGGCTGCTGTTGTGCTACGTGAAAGGCATCGATGTACATGTATGTATGTACTTCATTGGTTGCACACATGGAATTACTCTGAATATGTAAGTACGAGAAGTTGCAACTTTGCTTTTTCTGTCTATTCTTGGTCTCGAACTAGTGCTTTACCTACATATGTACCCACCCCTCTGCCCCTTTACATATTACAGGAGGTGCTGAGAGACGAAAAGGAAAGGACCTGATCGTCGAAGAGAGCAGACAGAGCCTTGTCTGGTTCTAGAAATTTTAAATGAGGATGATGCCTCTTCCTACTTCTCCTAGGTTAGTATCCCTTCCGGAGCTCACCTTGTAAACTGATCGAGTCGCCAAATTCCTCCATGAAGCAGGCATGCAACATACATACAGCCAATGCAGATACCTGCTTCGAGGATGTTGAGGTTAGGGTCTTCCCAAAACACGGCCTAGGAGGGTGGTTTGCGTACAAGTGTGCAGGATCTAGATGACACGGTAATACCTGTCATGCTACCCGTTTTTAGCAACCTCGCATTGTTGTCGTAAAAAGGGTAATCGATGGAGCATTTTTTGTGTCACTAGACATGCCCCGAGGTCATACTCGCTGAGAATCTGACCTCACCGTGAAGCTGAAATAGTACGTGATCTCTAATTGGTCTGCACTGTTCAGGATGGCAACCCTGCCTACCAACTAAATTCTGTCGACTTGACCTTGTGAGTCGGGACCGATGCCAACACCGAATCTTTCGCCCGAACGGGTTTTAAGCTTCGAAGACCTTGTCGAGGGATAGGCGAGTGAATTTCTCTGCCTCGTTACTTAAAATATGACGCAACACTAGAGTGTCAGGTACAGCATCTGGAATGAAAAAAAAAACATCACTCAAGTAGGGATGGTGGCGTGAACCCAGAAACCAAACCCTTCTAGAAAATGCATGGCGCAAACAAGGTTTAGATGGTTTACAATACATAGGTGACCGGCAGATCTGTATCTCATCTACACTGCTGCATAGACATGAACTTATCACTTGGTTAATAGATATTGTGAAAAACTCACTCGGGATCGGATACATAGTACTCATCTATACCATAACGTCACCTTCCCGCCCCTCTCCGTGTTCTTAGGGTCAGCGATGGCTATGTACCTTGGGAGTGTATGTAGCTAGGCTTAGGCGGGATCAGCACGCAGGCCGGGGGGCCAAGCCCTGATTAGATTCAACCAAGATCCCATCAAATCAATGGAAGTCTCTGCATAACCCATCACTTGACAGTTTATTCAGTCCAGGCTTGTTTGTTGCCGATTTCTCGATGATCTTACTTTGAGTGATATTCTCTCGGGATGTCGGCCAGTCGCAATTCGATCTAAATCAGGAGAAAATGTAACATCGAATCGGGAAGAAGGCCAAGAGATGATGGGAAGTCTCCGATGGACACGACGAGTAATATGTAGTGAAACCAAAAACGTTCAATCAGACTTACGAGTTTAGAGGGTACTAGTAATACCCTGTTAGGGAAGGGAGGTAAAATAAAATAAAACCTGCCCGGATTTTTTCATTAAAAAATGAGGAAACAGCTTGCTTAGGTGATATTTAGGTACAAGGTACTAGACCTGATAGATATCTCGCTCGGTTATAGAGATATTTTTTATGATGTACACCTACAAGTGCTTATACAAAACAATAGCTGTATCAGAATTACAAAATCAAAATTCGATGAGCACTATTCCATCTCGATAACTGTTCTCGCACTTATCAAAGCATTGTAGTAGAGTCAGGCAAAGGTCGACGGCGCGAGGAGCCCCGCGGCTTTTGCTAGACATTAGCTCGAATTACTACTCCGAGACGAATGGATAAGCCTAGACTTTCTTACGTAGGTACCTAGCAGCCCTAGGTAGGTAAAATCTGCGCTCTGATACATTCAATCCTCTACTCTTAGATTCGAAGTTGTCGTGGCCCACTGATTAGCTAGATTCTTCATCCGCATTAGCGCGGCTATAATCATCTGATATTCTCGTGAACACATACCTACATGTAGGCAGCTTTACTTACAATCCCACCACTTACTATCGAAAAGAGGCAGGTATACCGACCGCACGCACTGCAATTGAGACCGCTTAGCACATGACCCGGACCCGGCCACCCCCTAGAGTTTCGGCTCCGATGAGATCTTCCCTTGAACCCCTATGTAGCTCTTATTCTGACATACGAGGGTACTTGGGGCCTATTGTAGCTAGGTAATACTAATCCCGCCATCGTTGTAAGTGCATTCGTTGTATGCACGCTACCTAAGATGATGCTCCCTCGTTGTGTTACCGTAATAGTCCCACGCATTGTTGGCCCGTCCGAAATGGCTAGTTGCCGAATTCGGATCTTCGACCGAGGAAAGACTCGTAAGTCGCGAGTTATCATAAATAGACAGCCGAAAAAGTTCATAGGTGGAAGCTTGCTAAGGTAGTAATGTTACCTACAAGCGGATCACCGTGGAATTTACGACAGACCGCATGTCGCCCATCCTTCCGCGCCCGGCAAATGTAGCATCGAAAAAGTTTATCGAATACTTAGGACCCTCACGCAGCTACGTCTACCAACCTGATAGGTTCAATTGTCCCGAAGTTGATGTTTGGTCTCGAATCATTCGGGATTGACGTGCCTTTTACTTTACCACTTTTCAGCTGCTTACAACTCTCAAGTCTTGCCCTTATTCGGAAAGAATGCAAGACGGAACTGACCACATTGCAGGACGGGCCGTTATTGCATTATCTGCCTACCTATTATTTGCATCCCGGGTGGGTACATGTAGACAAATGCTATTAATAGATAGGTACCTAGGTAGAAGCATACTGTAGGTTGCACGGACGGGATTAGGAACAAGAGGAGGAAGACTTGCGAAGAGGGGTCAGGTGAGCTTGCTCATAAACATTTTAATGTCTCTGTTCGAATGGGCGGAAATGTGCATTCTTTGACCCATTGTCAATTTCAATGCTACCACCGAAAATAGGGGAAGCGCCGTGTAGCCATCCACGGCTCTGGGTCGGCTCGGTTGGCGCACAGCATGCTCCTCCCGGAAACACAGATGAGCCTCATTGTGGAAAATTGGCCATCCATCAGAGGCTTCGGCAAGCTTCCGAGGACTTGCAAGATTCAGGGTCTCCACCTCAAATCAACCCACCGAGTTGCCTGGAAAGTTAGGGGGAAGATTTCTCTTTCATCAACAAGGTGTAAAGAATCAATTGTGTGTAGGTAAGGGGCAGCTTGGAATTTCATTCATAAAAAGGCAGTCTACCAGCTTATCTCCAATGTTACAGCTCCTCGGATTCGATGCGACTTCAAACCCACACGCCTCAATTGAAGAAACAATGCGAATGCCCCTCATTCCCCACCATACTTCTGGTATTCCTAAAGTGTTCGAGGATTTCTCTCTTATAATAGCTACCTTAATATTATGCATTCTTATGACTTTACGTTGGCTTGCGAGATGATATTTCCTTTTCTCTCTTCTTTAGCTCCATAGGAGTTAAATTAAGCCAATTCTTACAACCCCTCACCTTATCTTAGGGGGATCATTAGCGACCATCTTTCAGCATCATAAATCAAATGCAACCCTTAAACGTTACAATGTAAAGATCGGCATTGACAACTTTGATACCCTTACGACAATATTCGAACTGGTCAAATATGGCAGGGTTGAAGCCCATGACTAGAGTTATTTATATTTGAATTGAGAGAACCAATGCGTTAAAGGCTATTGTTATGTCAATAGTTCATCTCAATGAAAGGTTACGGGCAGAAGGACAACAATAGCAGTCATACAACCCATAAAATAACCTAACAGCATTATACATCATTCAACCATGCTCTTCTAGAGTGGCATAGTCCTTCTAGGAAATACACAGTAAGCGTAGACGCATATTAGATTATGGCCGGATCAGAGCCGACGGCACCAATCGAAACTCACTTCCTCAAAATCAACCTCTCATAGGCCCCAATAGGTTTACACGAAACATATATAATGTATCTTAGCTTATGATTTCCTTCAATCAAAGAAGAATACTGGTGTATCTTGCTGTAGATGAAGCTTAGTCGGTGTAGACCCACGACAACACTCGCAAGGCTCCGTTCAATAACTGTAAGTCAGATGGTACTTTTTGATCATACGGCTAGCACTGTAGAAATAAGTATGGCCCGTATCACATAGCTCTAGGCTACCATCTCAGCATTGTGAAGGGCGAGTACGGCCGAAAAAAATGTCATCAGGAATAAGCAGAATAAGCCATCCATTGTCGTACGGCATGCTCACCTATCATGACTGCGATTGCACTTCGGTAATGATGGGGATTAGACCACACGATAAGGTTAGGACTTCAACGCCTTTTCAGAACCCTCTTTAGTTAGTCGGTATCTTTCATACTGTTCGATTTTTTGCCATGTAAGCGCACCATTTATTACTCCTCATTAGCTCGAGCAGCGTAGAGAAATCAGGCACAGTAGCGCTAAGTACAGGTCGAGCGTACTCCATCCTGGAACTATGGTGTTATTCAGATTTTCTAATGATACTAGGGGTGTGACACTTCAATGTTTAAGGGGCTTCTTAATACCACATCCTTTCGCTATGCTAAAAGGCTGGGCACCACCAAGATATACTTTATCAGACATAGCCCCATGAAGAAAATGCCACTTCTTCGGGAATAGGAGCACAAAGAAAGCAAAAGCTTGGTCGGTTTAAACGCTCGTGTCTACATATGTTCTATCAAGGCGCCACTGCAGACAGTCAAATCAAACGTATGTCTCAGTTGAGAACCAATATTGGCATTCAACTCGGGGCGCGAGTGGCCACGGTCTCAATCTGGGCCCGCGTTGATCGTGGCATCGAATGGAGTAAGCTAGGATCCTGCACATGGACACAACGGGACGTCGATTAGGGCAAGAAATCTGACTTGCCACGGTCTTGTATACGAACAAGGACAGATCTAAGGTGACATTGGTTAAACAACGAGGCGAGGCATACTAGTGGGCCTGGGCGTGCTGAAGAAGTCGTCTACGGCGTTCAGAGACGCGGGAACTTCCAGGGAGGCTTGCAGATGAATCACTTGTCAATCTAGTGTCTGGAATTTTGGAAGGAGTCTCTTATGATAAGGTCTGGGCGCCGCCACCCCTTGACCAATAGTCTAGTTCCTTAGGCAATGCCGAAGCTAACCTACCACACGCTTCCTTCGGGGGGTGTTGAAGATGAATGAAACAAGTGACATCTACGCCCGTAGCATGCATAAGATATTTCTTTTTAGACGTCTGCATTAGTCTGAGGGACATCTTGCCTTGCTCAACATGAAGGTGATGTAGTTCGGGCAGCGGCTTACTTTTTGTATGCAGACATGATCTTTGTTAGGCCACCACTGTACTAGACGCCTATCGGGACACTTTCCTGCCCAGATTCAATAGTGATCTTGACTATGCGAAACAAGAAGTTATTCAATGTGTTGATCCGGGGATGCCATCCGTGAGGATGATCAGCGTTTATGCATACTGAGGGCCAATCGGAGTACACTTGATAGATATATACCAGTATACAATCGGCAGCCTCGGGAATTCCTCAACTCCATATATATCGGTGTTCGCATATGTGCAATTATATCGCCATACGTCATTTATTGATGTTGATATCTTCCCCTTCATAAAAATTGATATGTCCAAGGCAGTAGCGACCGTTCTGAAATTTAATAGGGGAGATTAGGGACGTGTATTCATGGGCACCAGGCAGCACATCTATCTCTGTCTCCTAGGGGCTTTTTCCATGGCTACTACACTGCCAATTATGTATTATACCTCTAGGGGCATATCACCATCAGCGTAATTGACTTGAAGTAACAATTCTACCCCCTTTTTCGATCTCCACGGACATGTAGGGATAATTCATATTTTAATGTAAAAATTTCTTTATAAACAATGCATATAGGTAATCTCTTATTGTCTACACACACTAAATGCATTATCCTTCCTATACGACTTAAGTAAAACCAATCCATGTAAAAAGCTCCTTCATTGCTATGATCAAGATCCAAGGGATTTATATGGGTCCCAAACCACCTTAGAATACCTCTAGTGGATATTATTAAGATTATAACCTTGTATGTTGACTTGTATTTATAGTTCGATTATTCGAAGCGGGCACCGGAGCGATGGAGCGGTCTAAGTATCGTAGTAACACACATTAATATATTATTCGCTAGATTCTAAATGGAATGTTATACGCAGTTAATACCATTGTGCTCTAAGTGTTATGACAGTGTTAGCCTACTACCTAAGAATGGGTTCTTGTACACCTATGCCGCCCTTTTCTGCAACTTCGGTTTTGACTAAAGTCCAGCATTACGGCTAAAAGAGGGTGAATTGCTGCTCTCTGCTTACCTTTAAAACTGTCGCTTCTGTAAAATTTCGGAAGAGGATATATCTATTGTCCGCATTTACTATCTACCTACTCATCGTACTTAGAATGAAGCATATATCTACATGTACCACGGCATCCAAAAACCGCGGATGTAGCACGTCTCATTACGGCTCTTGACAATTATACCGAACAGAGCATAGATTGTCTGCTTGATGTCAGGGGATGGTGGGTCTAGTACCGTGTATGCTCATAACTAGGATACCGTCTCGAGGTAGGACTAAATTGGTCGGACGTCTAGGATAACTTGGGATTAGTAGAGGGCGTACAAAGGTGTAGCGTCAGAGACATATGTAGGAAACGCGTAACTCATCGGACCTAATTCCGCGACCTGAGTTAAACTGCTGTTTCAAGGAGAGTCTTATGGATTCTCGGCTAAACTAGGCGTAAAAATTCTTTTAACTCTTATTTATCTTATCCGGTTTCCGATTTCCTTAATTTTGACTTCCAGTTTTATATGAGCGAGTTAAGCTTTATTCTTCGTTAGTTTTCGCCAGTAAAAGGCACGCAGCTCTTTTAGCTCGGTCTCAAGTACGGTCGTGATAAACTCCCGGGGTTTGCCGTTGCAAGCATTGCTAATCATTCGGAGATAGTCCTTGCGGTCAAGGTCTCGTATGACAACTGGTAAGTAGCCTTGGCGTACCATGTAGTCGTGCATTGTTATTCGACTAACCCGGCCATTTACATCTGGAAAAGAATGGATATGAACGAAGTACGCCGTCATGTGACATGAGGATAAGTGGGTGGATTTCCTTGTTGCGATGCTGCCAGTCACGCCACCTGAAGAATCTATTGACACAAGCCGGAACTTCCAAAAGATACAGGAAGATTTGGAGTGGGTTGCTTTTGACTCTAATGGGCAGCTTGCGATATCCTCTAATTGGGATTTGACAGCTGTAACATCAGATCAGTAGTCAAGCCATGTAGCCGAGTGTGGGGATCATTATTCGTGATATCTTTAAAGAACCCTGTGGATATGAGACAAAAAATGCAATCTTAAGATTAAAATCATACAAGCTAGAGTCCTTTCTTCGAAACTTGGAGATTCAATTAGCATTTTATCGTAACTTATTTGTGAATCTGTGTAAGGGGCTTAACCTTTAAGCCATTATTTTAGGATATCTTACAGTTACGTATTCACCTACTAGAGCTACTATTTATCACGTCGATATAAAGGCTTTGAACTTCAAATGATAGCCTACGGTATACCATATCAGTATTCTCGAACCTATTCAGTACAAAGTAACATCGTTTCAATCACTTAGGTGTAGCATTAATTCTACCACGATCCAACCTTAAGGATAAGGTATCTAAAATTGTTCATTAGACCCAAGGCATGGCATTCATACTGACTTTGCAAAGAGATTAAAAGCTATAACGAATTAAATTTTACTAGGATCATTTCGTAAACCCGAAGTAGTTTGGATTATAGCAAAGAGGGAGAAGGCAACATGATTTAGAATAACAAATATGGCTATTAGACTTAGTAAAGGTATGAACTCATAAGTTATGTGTACCTCGTGTAATCATTAATTCATATCTTTGTCTACGATGTTTACCTTTCACATATTACCTTTTAATGCCATTAGACGTTTGTTGAAATGACATAATGCAGAAATTCATATGTACCTACTTACAATTCATAATTACTAAATGCTAAACCCTGCATTAGGTATCTATTAGTTTCATGAAGCTTTGTAGATACCGGGTGCGTCTCACCTTATTCAACAGGTTGTATTTAATGCGAAGTATATACCTTACGCACCTATCTACCGGTTCTCAACAGTCCATGAGGTTACTCGACGGGTACAAACAATGATATGCAATTGATTACCCTAAAGTATGAAATATATAGAGGAATTTAATTTTCAACATACAGTCTATAATATTATGTTTTGACTGCAACTATCGGCCCACGAAATACATAATGGTAAGTGACAAGCTCGGACTATCTACCTAGGTAGGTGCCTACCTACCTACTATGTTAATATGATCATATGGATGCAATTTTGATTGCACACAGGTATTGGATTATAGTCACCCTCTGTTAGGAGTTTAGTGGCTTGAGCCACCAGGGACCAGGGGATCTATCAGAGCCATCGGGGGCCTTACAGTCAGGACAAAGGAGGCTCGTGTATATGCACCCGGGATCTGCTCGTCGCTACTAATCTGTAGATAGGACTCCTCGTACCACAGTGGACTTTCTTCCTAGTACTCTCATGCTTGCATCGTGACAGGTGTGACATAACCTCGCACTACTATACAACAAATTATCAAAGTATCCCAGAATTCCTACTCTATAGTAGGTATGAAAAGTAATAGAAATATCGTAGATAGGTAACCATGTAGATTTTGTAAGTTTCCGATAAGCTTATATCTGCAGAACAATGTGATTTACCTTGTTTTCAGGCTATTTGAGAAACTATCATGAGTCTTTCTAGCAGCTGCATGATAGTTCTGAAACTGCCTATATTTCCAACTAAACCCGTTCAGTGTATTCTTTACTCTGTACCTTAATCAGAGGGTCAATGATAATTTTGACTACGAGACACAGTTGTCCGAAACGCCCATAACGATGAATCAACCTAGAACTGCTTTCTGATACGTATGTAATCACTCATGATTAGAAAATACATTCCTTGAATCTCCATAATAGGCAACATGTTTTTCTATTTTGGTATATCGCCGCCAACATCGTGGACGTCATGGTTTAGCAATGTTAACGTAGCATTTGACCGTGGTGTCTGAATTCCCAATGATTGATACTTGGTATATTAGAGTCAGGACTCAGGAATAAGTGGGAGAAGCACATTTCCACCAGTAATATCTAGCAACCAATGTTTTGTTGACTAACTGTCCTAACCTAAGCAATCTGGCCGTTATTCGTTTTTGGACTACTCAGGTACCTAACCCAGGTAGGTATTCTAGAAGCATACTCAAATCGAATCATGACGTGTATTGTTGGTAACTGCGAGGGGGGCCACAGCCTTACCTGCAAATAATCAATCTGGATGCTTAATATAGGTGTGCTTCGTTGATTGCATCATAGAAATCGAGATTGCAACCAACTCCATGTCACCGGGGGAACTACAGTTCCGTATATTTGGTGTAACTAGGGAAGCACTAAGTGCTTACATTCCTGTAGATAATCTGCAATCTGTAGGTCGCGGTCCTTATTTTTTCGGTGTACCTAGATGGCAGGTTGTATTCTTGACCCGATGTGGCCTTTTTTTGGGTATCATTTACACATCCACTTGCAGATAAAGCAGCAGCACCCCCTCATTTAGATGTGCAGTCACTTCATGCAAGACAGGACAGCCGAGAACGCCAATTAAGTATCGAATTGGGGGTGGCTTACATCGCGGTAGTACCATGTGGGATGTTCAAGCACACACCAAGTTGCCATCTTGCCTCATCTTTGATCTTCAGAGATTCGAGGGTGGTTGAACAAGCCGCGGGGAGCTAGACAATCTATGCAGACGAATACGTTACGAATGTAGGAGTAGTGATTACAGATATTACCCTATCAGCACACTACATATTTTGCAAGCTGTGTCTATGTAGAGCCTCGTGGAAATCATTACTCTATGTATAGATGAATATCGGTAGAGGCAATTCTCATTGTCAGATTAAAGCTATATTTAGTGCAGAGTCACTCTGGCCCCTTGGGGGCTGGGGGCCAGCTGAAAATCGATTTACTATATGAACAGTTGACTACCTACCTACCTACTTATATATCTAAGACCATCTTGACTTTGAAGCCAACTATCTTTGTTCTTAAGATCTGCTCCCCAAGGTTCATATAAGATATCTATATTATTGTTCCATGATGTCTCGTTCCCACTTCCCATCTCACCGAACCGAACCCCTGCTGATCTCGGCAGTCAGGCTTCATGTCACTACCAGCCTTTCAACGCGAATTCGCCTCTAAACAACGCAAAAGGCCTGCTGGAGCGATTAACTGCAAGAGTCCCTCGAGGACGGCCAATTGGCTACGTACACGTTATCCGCATCATCGTCGACGTAATTGCCAATATCAAGAGGTCCCTTTGAGGTCCCTCCAGTCCCTGAGACTCGAGCCTTGTGCTCTTGACAGTGGCAGTAACCAATGGGAGCGACTTTCAAACAGAGTAGGCAACAAATTAATTCGTCCCTTTCAGTTACTTTCAGTTGCCTTATTACACTTTATGAACTCGCTCGTGCGATTTGGTACTAATTTATGGCGTCCCTTCTAGATTGAGACATATCGGCCACGCAAACAAGTACTAATGCTGATCCGACGATGCGGCAAGAATTCCCTGAACCCCCTTGCGAACCCTGAATAAATACAATGAGGCAACCTGAATACATGAGGACAAGGGGAACTGCATTAATAATGCGGTTTGTGCAGGAACCCTTAATGGTTCGCTGATGCCTTCGGCATCAACGTCCCTGAAGCTATGCGGAGACTTGATCCCACGGGGTCCCTTCGAAAAGGGGGAAGAGGGAGGGCCAAACAAAATGAAGCGGGTTTCTAAGCATTATTCAACTCTGCACTTAAGAAAATTCTATCGTATGCCAATAAAGATTTTTGAAATGAAAGTTGGTGTTCTTTGGTCCTTCATTTCCATACAGATCAATGACCAAGATTCACGATGGATTCGCTTTCTATTGAATCACGTTACCGCTACAGCCCCGACGACTTCCACATCTTCCCTGAAGTCGCCGTGAGTGAAGACCATATCTTCCCCGAAGTCGTCGCTAGGGAAGACCATACCTTCCCCGAAGTCGCCGCGAGTGAAGAGAAGATATTTGAAAACAGTGCCAATGGCAACAACAGCGATGGTTATGACAACAGCATTCGCCCGCCTACCTCTAGTGGGTTATCTAGCGGTGATGATACAGATCGTACCTGCTTGTTAGTTTATGCCATCGCTTCCGTTAACCAAACTAATATCTTTACGCAGATTCCTTGACGGCGCATTGGACGTTTACAAGAATCCGCTCTACTATCTGGCGGTTGAGTACTATCTCTTCGAAATAGAACACTCGCCACCCGAGACCTACAAATGTCTCATGACGGACTGTCGTGATAAATACAATGGCCTTCAGGAAATGCTACGCCACCTCAAGAACTGCGAGTTCCTCCGCCAGGGGTTGTTTTCCTGCCCTATATGCAATTCCACCGAGAATTTTCACGCGGCCTTGAAGCGCAGGCTTACATTGAGCCAAAAGCTCCAGGAGAAATTCAAGGAATTCCTTAAGAGCTTTAAAAGCTCCAGCTCAAGCACCAAGATGCCCCATAGTCAATGGTCTGATCAAGCAGGTGCTCAGTCATCGCCGAGTAATTCATCAGCTCAATATCAATCAGGCGATGTCGTTCCTCAACATCTACCAAGCGTATCAGAGTCGTGTTCCGAACTACTGGGCGAGACTCAATACCTGACTCACCAAAAATCTCAGCTTGGTCAGCTCATCCTTCCCGAGCCATACGGCTTATGTTGCTCGACCTCAAGTCAGTCCAACTCACCTGCGGAACTTTCTTCGGTATCAGAAAGTAGAGCTGGAACATGGACTACAGAAATTTCACCTACATCCTCTGCACAGTCCTTGAAGCCAGCCTCTAATGACGGTTACACTCATTATGGACACCTACCCACGAACTCTAACCAAAGCACTGAGAGTAACCATGCACATCTTGACAACTTTTACTACCCAGAGCAACCCCACGACAGCCTACATCATTCTCAATCAACACAGTCCTATGATGAGCCCCATTCATTTGGTCATATACCTCCACAATATGCCCCAAGTCAACTAGGTTTCCGTATCAATCAAACCTCTCCATTATCAATCGACACAAACCCCCCCGCAAATAGCATAGACGCTATTGTTTACCAGTTGCCAAGTTCTAACAATATGTCTTGGTTAGACACGTGTGACATGGAAGAGAAGATGGAAGACTCTTCGTCAACTTCGTTCCAGAGAACGATACCCTTACAACCGAACTGTGAAGCGAATTCAGATTCACTTATGCTGCACGAGAAATTCGTTGCAGTACAGAACACCCCTTCATTTGACGTCTCCTCACACATGGACTCAGATTTCATATCTCTAAGCCCCGAGCAACCGCCAGATCCAGAATTACCACAGTCAGGTTTCCGATGCCCCCATTGTCCCTTTACGCCTAGTGGGAAGAAAACTAAAAATTACGCGGCATACCTCCGGAAACACATTAGAAGTCACGAGGATCATCAGGTCAAATGTGAGTACTGTGGAAAGCCCTACACCCGAGGAGATAATAAGGAGGTTCATGTCCGTAAAATCCATGGCGTCCCGAGTGATTCAAAAAGACGCCATAGTCCTGATGACATTGATTTTGTAAATCAGAAGAGAACAAGAAATCTACCTATCTAACGGGTTGCATTATGGTCGTCTTTCTTGAATAAGGAACAAGGGGTTTCCTCGATATCTCATATCTATTCTATGGAAGGATTTCTCAAGTTTGACCTAAACAGAAACACTAGTCTCTTATGTAGCTTTCATAGTCTGAGAATCAATATTTCCTCCATAAACGTTGCGAAAGGCGAATTGAAAACACGATTGTCCTAGATCTCTACGCGACTTACTAAGTTGCCTTCGAGATGGTTTAGGCGTACATATTTGCAACAATCCCATCCAATCCTTAAGCTACGGTAAAGATCTACATACATAGGTAATTATCGCCATTAGGTTTGCGTAGGTACCTTACCTAGGTAGTAGCTATGGAATCCGGCCCTTTTCAGTCTAGAAATGAGAATTTCAGGTTCCATCTTCAGATCATTGCGTGAATGCTTGTTAGATTTGAACTTAAAGAAAGAGCAAGGCAATGAAAGGATTCTCTTCAAATGCCTGGATGTCTCAGGTATCCAATTTTGATATTATCCCTTATACTTGGACTATCAAAGTAATCCAACCAACCCTGGCCAGAAGAACTACTTCAGTTGTGGTCTCCACTCTTAACTTCCGCTGATACTGTTGACGCGTATGTGGTTCCCTGACCAGCTGTGCCTTAGCATGAATCAATAGAGCTGCTTCAATTTCCTAGAGAGTCTGAGTCAGAGTGCTTAGCGATGCAGAACCAGGCCTCATTCAAGACAAACACGCAAGCGGATGCGGCTCTTCGGACCTATGTCCTCTCGGCGTTGGAAATACCCTAGTAACCCGGCAGAAGGGACTCGAGACTCCATCAGGCAACAATAACTTGAACCATGAAGTGAAGGGACGCAATATCTGTCACCATCAGGATCCAGGATACGAAGAATCACCCTGCTAAGGGTCGGTACGTGGTTGATCAACATGATTCACCGGTGACCTGGTTCCTAAGGTGTTTAGCGGTATAAGAAGGCGTCTTCCCAGCTTCTCTGAAGATATACCAGGAAAACCCCCATCATCACGACGCAAATAACAATCTTCATCGCCACACACCTCCTTTACAGCAGGTAAAAGCACCCATAGCTACCACAATGGCTAAACATAGGTAAGCTCCATACAGATTTACCAGTCAAGGGCATAGGTCCTCACCAACATTCCCAGTGCCAAGTCCTCCACTAGTGGTTCACACAAGACGAAGAAAGCCCGACAGACAGAATCGAACAAGTCTAATTCTTCTGGGTCACCTTCTCTCGAGCGATACGTGTATGATAAGCAAGCACACGAACAACTCGCTATCGGCTACACCTACGAGAGACCTACCGGCGACCAGATGGTGCAGCAATGGGACCAGGCATGGCAAGCAGCAAGCGAACAAAAGAGCTAGATGTACAGTGAGTTACTTTTAAGATAACGACAAGGACTTGGATATGGGGAGTAATAACTTCTGACGAGCAAGATGGGAGCTGGACTTAGCAATGCTGTTTATGTTTGAAATTAATACAACCCTAATGACTTCTTCTTAATTAAAGTACTGTTAACATCGTGATTTTATCTTATCTAAGCGTAAGAAAGGTACAATTCGACAGATTGAAGTAGAAGTAAAAAGATAACGCACGTCGTACAACCCCGCGGGGATGCTTGGAGTCGTTATAATTATCCTACCCCCTTTTTGATAATAAGCCACAGCATCAGCCACACACCTACGGGTAGGTACATGCATAGGTACCTACCTACCTACGTTGCCCAGGGGAATCATAACGGCATGAGTATGTCGAGACATAGCATTTTGCATACAAATGATGTCTAACATGCTATCTTTCTAGGAACTCGCAGGAGCTGCAACTCTGTGTGGCCGAGCCGTGCACTCGGCCTACCTTGCTTTCCTTCTGGACCGCCTCTAAAGACTCCCCCACCAGCATCGATACAGCTGGTCTCTCCGGGACAGCATTGCTAGTGGACGTTGAGGCTTTGGAAGCCGAGGATACGCACTACTGGGAGTTCGCGCGCTCTCAGGCTCTCAGGTCCGTGGCAAATAATCTTTAGATTTCAGCAAGGACCGACCGAAGAACATTACCGAAATGACTCGCAGCTTGGGTCGTATATTAAGCACCCGACAATGCCTTGTCGGGTAGTGGACAATGTGTCAACGGGGCTTGTAGGTTTGCGCAATGCGTATTTGAAGCTACATACGCCAAAGAGCTCTGTCTTTTCCAGCCGTGGCCACGCGCTCTCTAAGATGACGTTCATGATATGCTGGTGGAAGAGAGCGTCCATGGTGCGCAAACCGTCCTGGGGGCGGAACCAGTCGCGCGCTACGTTCGTGAGGCAATTGGCGAACAGCAGAGGGCTCTGGTGCAGTAGAGATTAATTCGGACGAACGGACCGAGAATAAGGAAGAAAGCGAGAACGACGTTGCAGAGGAAGTGATACTACATAGTAATTGTACAGCAGTTGCGTACCTAGTAAGGAATCTAGGCGCTTATGCGCCCAGACTCAGGTCGGTCAGGTTTTTTTCTTCTTGCTCCAAACAACTCTTGACTTTTTGCTTTTTGCTCGGGCTATTTTAGCAATATCATCGAGGGCTACAGGAGCTCACAGTACTGGCCTCATACGGCAGAACAACTGTTCTCCCAATATTTTTATTGAAATGTTAAATAAGTCGTACGATTTACGTACACATGAGCCCGCGTTGTTAGAGACATGTGATGCGGCAAGAGCCATTAGAGAGAAAGCATGCCTCTCTGCGTCAACCTGTGAAACCGTGCGGCTCCAGTCAAAAATGGAAGCTGTCCATGCCAGGACGCAGCGTGTCTGTGCCTCTGCGCCGAGACTGGGCCAGACCTTGACATCGACACATCTTATGAGTTGGTGTATATATAGAATGGTACCCCGTCCACACCTTTGTCTGCAAGAAGGAGTGGAGGTACTCAAAAGGCAATACTGCCTACGCATCGTGCAGGTTTCGCATAATTAGTATGCAGGCACTCATGCACACGAAAATACTCATCAGGGTATTGTACATCGGGTCTCAGAGCAAGCCATCATCAGATGAGAAAACCGGGGCGTAGCCAGGGCCGCGCACGTTGAGAATCTTGGCACTGAAGCGTCGTCACTATCATACCCTGTTTCGATACACGACACGGTCATTCGCAATACTAATTACGACGCTGGAGGAGTGTTGCTTTTGGGATGCTAAGTGAGGCCGTAAAATACGTATAGTAAATCAACCGATATTGTCAATATTAGCACATGTGAAAATACAAATACTCACAAATGATTCGGAACGATAAGATAAGCGAGCTTCGGCAGAGCTTTATTTTCCTTGGAAGTATTTTCTTGATTTATTCGTCGTCCCAAAGCCGTCGACTAATGATGATCGGCCGAGCCTGGTCCCAAGGACCGTTGATTGCGTTCTTGTATTTCTGAAGTCCAATGAGCCACATGCTGCATCCGCCCATGGCGAGGATGGCACTAATGATAGCGACCAAGACTCCCATGAGTCCACTTTTCCACGGCCATACGCCGTCCTTCTCTTCGCCTAATATTAAACCGACTCCGGCTCCGGCACCCGCCACGAGCAGCACGGAGAGCGTAATGTGGTACTTCCAACTCTCGTGCCTAGCGTAGCGTCTGAAGACGGGAAATAGACCAAAAACTTCAATGCTGAATAGCGTAAGACTGAAAACTTGCCCTGTAGAGGGGAGACGCGAGGCAAGCACGGTGGATGCCATTAGTGCTGCATTCGTCGATAAGGAGGCCGGGAACTTGACGGGCCCTGACGAGTAGTCGTAAAAGAAGATATTGATAGCCAATAACCAAAACGACATGGCCCAAATACTGTCGGATGAGGTCGACCGTGTTAGAGACTTTAAGATAGGCGACAGCCCGAGAAGCGTGAAATAAATAAGGACGGCGGATTTGACCGTACTGAGGCGAAGGTTAGCCCTTCCACTGCGTAGAGGCGAAGAGGGGCGGTGGCTCAACGATTCAAGCGACTCGGAAGATCTTCGACCCGTATTGCTAGTTTGCGACGTATTAGACTGGAGAGAAGTGGCAGAAGCAGAGTTGGATTGTCGCATAGCGACCGAGTTCCCCTGGGGGTATGATCGATCTATGACGGCTAGATTCGTCACCGAGCTCGCGGCGGATGGTGTAGTACCACCACCTGCTGCTGCTGCTGCTGCTGCTGCAGAGCGACCCCTTCTACTATTCTCTCTTGCTGAGCGACTTCGATTACTGCGGCGCCTCTGCAGTACTTCATCCTCGTCCTCCTGTCCTACCCACCTGTCCCACAGCAACCAGCCTACGAATGTTGCGAAGCTACCCCATCCTACGACAGCGACGGGTGATACTCGCTCTTGGAATATTCCCACAAAGCAGACGACGAAGATGGTGACGGAACAAACTTGTTGAAGGATGACAGTCGAGTCGGCTATGAGGGGCCAGAATTCGTAGGGTTGGAGGCGCGGGTTACGCTGTAGGTTCTCGAGAAAGGTAGCTTGGTCTGTGTAATTATCCGGGTCTTTCAACAGTAGTTAGTTAGTAGTAGTACGTATGATAGCCTCAGATGGAAGTGGTATCTCGCACAAGATTGCTTCACCCAGAGTAATTTCTTCCAATTGCGCTTCCGCCTCCTACTCCGACTTCTACTTCCGAGTTTTGTGCCCATCTTTCTCGATCGCGACTCTGCGCGAGTGTCACTGATTCCATTAGGCTCGAACCCCGACTGCCGCCGGGACGATGAGACTGCGTTGAAAGCATCCTCGGGAGCAAGGTGTGAACGGGCATTCCGCTGGGAATGTATCTCGACGGGTAGAGTGGCTGCGCGCATTAAGCCGGGATGTGGACCATCGAGCACTGTGGTCGCCGCCGAGGACCGAACGCTAGATGTAGAAGACATAGATGACCTTGTCCGTTTCTGATAGTCCGAAACCAGGAAGTATTCTCTAGCCGTATGCTGACCAAATGGACCAAAATGATCAAATTGGGAAGATCTCCCCTGAAGAGTTGAAGCTTGATTTTTTTTAGTTGCAGTGGGGGTCTAAACGCACGGTCCATAGGTACCTATGTACCATCCCCGTGCAGCAATGGCCTATGGGTGCCGGGGGCTGCGGGGTCCACCAAGCAAGCTTCAGCCACTAGTCTACATGTAGCAGCCCGTCGGATCCACTACCATGGCAGCATGAACATCATGACGGGAAGGAAGTTTGTTTTAGGGAAAACCTAGCAATTGTAAACGCAAATGAAGCTCAAGTGAAGCTCACTAACCTGTCATGGGTCTAGGCTCGAGCCGCAGTACTTCCTACTATGTATTCTGTCATTATGCTATACCCATGGACCGATCACCGAGGTTGAATAAGGCTAACCTTCCGCTGTCTTACTGTGAATACCTCTTCGCGCTACACTCGCACACTCGTCGGCGCCTGGACCCCTTTAGTGGCTTTGTTCTAATGTTCTGTATACGAGATATCCAGTCGCGCTAAATTGCTAAATTTCAAACTAGGACATTGAAGCCAACCTATTAGCAAATAGCAATTTCCTGGCCTCGAAAAGGCTACTAATGACCATTGGATGGGGTAATGCGATGTATTGCTATTCGCTGCCAAACACACTATCTTCTACCTATCAGTACCTATCAGTCAACACTAGAAGGTCTCAATATGCTGTGATATGTTGTACTCAGGAGAAACAGTATTTGAATTTGAATTACAGCCAATGATATCTTGATTGCCGAACTAGGTGGTTTGCCAGCCTCTACCACGCATCCATCGCACGTGGGATTCAACCAGAGCACCCAAAGCCTCCACCAATTAGCATAGCGTTTCTATGGCATCAAACAGGGCGTCTGTCTGTTTTTTGCTACCTTACCCACGAGTACCTCCTTACGAAGTAGGTAGGCGCATAGATAAAAGCTATGTAGTGCAAATCATCAAGCATCAAGCCTTTAGCTAGCAGCATCAGGTCAAGCTTTTTCTTTTATCATAAGCCGAAGATCTAGATGTGGCTAAAATTGGAAAAACGGCGTCTGCAAACCCCCTAGCTTCTCGGTACCTGGATACGTGCCTAAGGTCTCCCCCCTTTTTACCACATTCGGTCACCGCTAGAAGATCATTGGAAGCCGAATGGCCAACTAGATCAGGCACGCTATCTCATAGGGGACTGGCAGCCCGTGTAGCCGACAATGGTACTCCAAGTTCAAACGATCTTCGGCATCCCACCGGCGAGCCTTTCCAGCATAGCTCGCCTCAGCTCAGTATTAAATACGGCGATACATAGTAGATAACATTAAGACTCGAGTACAAGATTGCCATTCTCGGTGTTGGATTATTGTACATGATGTAGGGCAAGACTGCACATCTCCGAGGTTGGGAAGTGTTTCGCGAGGCGCAGTTCTTAGATTGGCGTCATAGGAATTCGTCATCTTACGATGCCAATGCTGATCTACAAAGCGAAAAAGACCGCAGCAACTCAGCTGTAAAAGCCGTACCGTTACACGTACAGCACGTATAGAAAGTAAGGTACCTATGGACAGCATAAGATAACAATTTGGGTCGCAGTAGCACCGGCAAACTTACCACAAGTGGTTTCAGCCCATAAGCAGTGCACCCGAAGGCATGGATGGATCAATAAAAGAGTAGTGTAGGATGGTAAAGTAAGTCTCTACCTCGTCCCCGGGATAATAGGTAATAGGAAGAGGCACGAATGGCACGAGCTTGCCCTCCCCCATTTTAACCGCATATTAATAGAGCGATCTGCCCTTCTAGTCATTGTCTCCAAAGTCCTACAGCTCCAATAGGTATTTCAGCGCGCCGCTCACACGGCTGCGTCACATTCAAAACCTTCCGTGTTATTCAAAGCCGTGACACTTGAAAAGGGCCAAATCGCCAATTCCTTTTCTAGGTAGTCATTCGAAATTAGCTTCTTTCCAAGTCATTGTGATCTTGTGACGACAACTTTGAGGGCTCCCCGACTAGAACTTCCTCGTCAAGCAGAACGCACGGCATTTCATCCACCTTCCTCAAACACCCCCCACCAAAAAATACGTCTGGGCATTGCAACGTTTTACACATCACAAGTCCCCATGAAGATTACTGCGTTTCGGTCCAGGGAGTAAATGAAAATCGATCGCCAAGAACAAACACTCAAACCAACCAGAAGAGATAAAACCAAATCCACATCGGTACAACTTACCTTTAAAGCAGCCCTGTTCGCCGATTTCATCACCACGCTACAACTTCACCAACGATACCTGGAAACTGACTCGGGCACGGAGATATACCATCCCTGAACGTCGTCGCATCTATGTTTTGGGGAATTCCTACTTATTCTCATCTATTCCCTACCAATTCTTCTCTATTCACCCCATTTCATTGTAAGACAGCTCCAATTTTCGAGAAAATCATTTGCACATCAATCACTAGCAAGCACATCATACACCATGAAGGGACCGGCAGCTATTTCATGCATCTTCTTCGCGGCTTGGGCCCTTGCAGCCCCGGTAGTGATCCTCGATCAGCTCACGAACCAATCCGATGCGTCGACCCATGTGCGCCGGCCGCAGACAGAAGCTCTACCTAAAACCAGAACCTTTTTCTCCTTTTTCGCATCTTCTCGAGTGTCAATTGAGAAACAATCCAAGATCCTCGTTGCAGAAGATGGCCAACGCATACAAATGCCAGACAACCTGGCCGGGGCCAAAACTTGGGAGACTCCCAATGTTCTCCGCTTCCTTACCTCTTTGACTCATCACAAAAAGCAACCACCATTCCCCGAGTCAAGCATCATGAGAGAGGAGACTCGTGCGAACACTGCAGAAACTGAACCACAAGAAACCATTGTAGAGTTGGAGACTAAGGCCGAACGCGAGACCTGGACATATATCCCCTGCATCTCCAAGGACAACGTCTTGCGTTTTCACAGTGCGCGCAATACGGCAGACACAGTCATGCTCGCAATTCCGATGGCTGCCCTGCTTGTTCTCTGCATAACCGTTCTTAGCAGCGCAATCCGATACACGTATGGCTGCTGCTTCTCCAGAATTTCTCAATTCGTATAACTAACGTTAGTCATAGATCCCGCATTTGGTTTGCCCGCAGAACGGGAGCTATCCGTCTGGAAGACGAAGAGATCGCTCCTACTATTTCTCTAAAAGTTCCATGTGAGCCATATTTCCTCCAACCTACGTCGAAGGTGGAGTCAAGTCATAACACTGCCGACGAGAAGGATGGAGAAAGATAACCTGGGATGATCTTTTCTTTTGTCTTTACGAGTGATACCAAAAAGGGGCATTGGCGTTCTGGGAACTGAGCTGGCATGCTCGACAGCATCGATTGGGATTTGTTTTTATTGGAAATGGGAGCTTGATATCGCCACGATCATGCGCTATCGACTGAGTCACGCCCGACATATGCCTGACATGGGGTGAACACGAACTGGCAAGCGAAATTTTGGACAGATATAGGTTCTCCAAGAGACTGACCATGCAATTGACGTTGCTGGAAGATTGCGTGGAAGACTCTTTCAGGGGTATGGTACTCGACGAGGATCCATAAGATCAGTCAGAAACCTCAATAAATGGGGTGAATTCATCAATTGAGAGAAGAATTTCGCACATCGAGTCTCTTCGCTCGTCGAATCTAGACACCTGCAGGTCCACTAACCCCATAGTATTCTTTGCACACGAAGTCTCTGTACTAAGTCTGCATGTCGTGGACAAATCCTGGAGAGGAGGTTCCAGTCTTTCGGAAAGCCTGGATTCAAGGTAAAGACATTTCCTTATACACGCTGTCAATACTGCTCCACGGACCCGTTCAATAACATGTATAAAGCTACGGAACAGGCAGGGTGGATATGCCATCGCCAGTCAACATCCGATCCATCTCACCTTTTTACACCGATTTGTACGCATGCATAGCTCCGTATGGATCTGTTTCTGCACGATGAATGGGTACTTTGCCGACTTCAATGTTATAATGGTTCCTGCGGATACCTGCACGCAACCGTGATGCTGCCCAATTGGCATCCCCGTCAAATGCTATAGAATAACATGATCTAGAAAAGCCACCAGTGGAGTCGTGGACGTCGAGGCATTAGCATAGCCTGCATAGGAAGATTTTTGATTGGGAGTTCGAGTTGCCCCTAATGCATTAACACAACTACGATATGCAGCTTTTTCTAACGTCAAGGGGTTACTACATAGGTGAACAAAATTTTCCTCACCTTCGCCTCCGTGTCACTCTTTTACGATTTTAGGGCTGTGAGAAATGACAAAGATTTTCTTACTGATGTCTGCCTTGTTAAAGCTGAGGTCAGATTATATGATTCAATATGCCACGCGACACATCGTGTCCAGGTACATTGGCAG
Organism: Hypoxylon fuscum; assembly: GCA_022578945.1. Classification (NCBI taxonomy): domain Eukaryota; kingdom Fungi; phylum Ascomycota; class Sordariomycetes; order Xylariales; family Hypoxylaceae; genus Hypoxylon; species Hypoxylon fuscum. Next base: position 16,521 of record MU399884.1, on the reverse strand, counting down.
ACACCCCGCCTATTGGACGAGCAAAAAATGAAGAGCTGAGACCGCCACTTTCAACAATTCAACATCCTTGAATTACGGCGGACGGAGTCCTCCGCCATACTGTACAAAAGCTCCAGCTATTGCTTTGCTGTATTTTGCACACTGCACGTACGTACATGCATTTGCTGGATAATTGCTGCTGCAACTGCAACAAGGCGTAAGGCGCATGATAATATACCGTACCCACCAGAAGTCTGGTCGAAGGACTGACAAGTATCGAAGGTATATACATCGACCACTTTTATAATCCAAACCGGCGATGCTCATTGGCTTCTTGATCAGCCCCCAACCGTTAGAACAGGGGGCACTACCCAGCTTGGGGCACAGCAGCTAACCGTTGGAGACGACAGTCTAGGCTGTCTAGGGCTGCAACTAGCCCGTGTTGTTTGAGGACGCGCCGCTTGGCCAACCTAGCTTGAACTATTATTACAGGAACCCCTCCATCTGTCAGAGGCATGGGCGTGATCAGGATCAGGATCAAAGTCACTGCAAGGTAACATGTGGGTAGTACTACGCCTGCATATGTACGTGCGGAGTACTGAAAGCCTGAAAACGCCTTCGAGGCAGGTACCACTTCTTCCTTCACAGTCACAACGCATTCCGTTTCTCACTAGTACATATTAAAAGAATAGGTTTGTCTCAGCTCGACTTCCCAAACCCTTTTCTTCTTCCCACTTACCCTGTCTTCAAACTTCCAAAATACCTGAGAAGTCTAATAATCAACCTAGAGCCGGACAAAAAGATCCTGTTTTACTTAGGTTGTCACTAAAACTTAATTTAATTTGACTTGACTTGACTTGACTTTAGTCAAACACACCCGAGGCACTATAAACTTCTATAGTTCCAAGTGATAGATACCCCGCAGTCCAATACACACCACCAGCACGCGGATTGTATTTTGGGGGCTTCCGCTTAATCTTAATCTTTTCTTAACGTGTCGCGCGTTTCAACTACACATCTTCACATCTTCCTAGAGATGCCTCTACACGTTGGCGACGGTGAGCGGCGCGCCCGTTCACCGTCCCTGGCCCGTGCTAGCGAAGGCGGCCGTGACCGCCGTCGAGGCCGCACAAGCTCTCCCACATTACTAGATGCTGTGCGAATGCCCTCTCCCCCAGCTGGATACAGCTACGACGACGCGGTGCCTCGTCGATCTACCTTTGATCGTAACGGCGCCCGCGTCTCGTTCCACGCAGGCTCGCCCACGGACGAGTCTAGCTATTATGGTGCCAGTCGCGAGTCTCTCGGTTCGGAGGACTCGCGGTATCCACGGCGCAGCGCAGAACGGCTGTCAAGAGGTGACAAGGACATGATAGAAGCCGCGCAGAATGTGCTGCGACGGGGTGCTGATACCATTCTCCCTGCTAAATACGCAAACAAGTTGCGCGAAACGGAAAGCGACAAAGAGAAGAAAAAGGAACGTAAAAAAGAGCAATTAGAAGAGGACCTAGCCTATGGCAGCACTGTCGCCGAACCGGGAACGGGCGATTACTCCAGTGTCAAGCCCCCTTCCTCGCGTATCAGCGGGGCTAACTATTCCATGCCCGGCCAGTGGGAAGATGACAAGCCGGGGGAGACATTCAGATATCCCCGCGTGGATGCATCATATGCACCACCGCTTCCACAGAGACCAGCTTTGAAGCACCAGCGTAACTCATCTTACGGGTTAGATCCCAGGTCATCTGGTGCAAAAATCGTTTCTGCCGCGCCTGGCTCGGGTAGACGATCACCTATGCCACCTACTGGGCGCATGTCCACGTTGAGCGTCAACACGGGGCACCACTCGTCGCTCTCTCTGTCGAGCGCACCGCCATCTCCACTTTTAGAATCTTACTTTGGGACTTACCAATCAATGTCCCCCATGCCATCACCGCTGCTCCTAGCTGCTGATGACCCTAGAAGCTCAGACACTCTTGAACCACTCTCGCCAAGTCTTTCCGATGGTGAAAGCAACGGCGAGAAAAAGCGGCGCCGCGCTCGTTTCGCAGACCCAGTAGACGATGCGGCGCGCCTCGCTAAGGCGCTTAAAGGGGATCACCTTCTTCCCGATACCGAACCCCTAATTGAAATTTTACCCGGAATGACGCATGACCAGATCATGGAACTGCGCGTTGAGTACAAGCGACTTGTCAAGACCGGTCCCGAGCGCAAGGGTGTGAACATCGCCAAGCACATCCGCGCTCGTCTAAAGGACGAGGACCCTATTCTCATGAAAGCGTGCTATACCGTCGCGCTCGGGAAATGGGAGTCCGAAGCCTACTGGGCTAATACCTGGTACCATGGTGACAAGACGCGGCGCGAGCTGCTGATTGAGAGTCTGATGGGCCGCACCAACCGCGAGGTCGCGCAAATCAAGGAGGCCTTTTCCGATAAGAAGTATCGTGACTCTCTGACGATGTGCATGAAGACCGAGCTCAAAGAGGACAAGTTCAAGCGCGCCGTGCTCATGGTGCTAGAAGAGAAGCGAATGGAAGACGTAGATGAGTACGGACGCCTAGTTCCTATCGACCGCGAACTGGTACAGGATGATGTCGAGGCGCTATATAAGGCCGTCCGCAGTGATCGAGGTGGCGAGACTGCCATGATTCAAATCGTCGTTTCGCGAAGTGACAACCACCTCAAAGAGGTCATCAGGCTCTACGAGAAGGTAGCCGGGAGTAACTTCGCTCGTGACGCTCTGAGGAAGAGTGGAAACCTAGTGGTAAGTTCCCGATTCCCTGACATTGAAAGAAACTCACAGCTGAACTCATCTGATAGGGCGAGCTCCTTGCTCATATCCTTAACGGCATAATCAACAAGCCGGTCCGAGACGCGCTCCTCCTGCATCACGCTCTGACCTTGTCCAGGAAAGACCACCTGCGCCGGGAGTTGCTTATTTCGCGCCTTGTCCGTTTTCACTGGGACCGCCACCACATGGCGGCCATCAAGCGAGCGTACCGTGAGCGGTACGGGGAAGAGCTCTCGGAGTCGGTGAGGGAGGGGACGAGTGATGACTGGGGGCTATTCTGCCAACAGCTTGTCGTCACGCGCATGCCCGACGACGTTAAGAGTTTCGAGAAGATCGATGCTGTGAAAGCTATCACACGCCCGGAGAGGGAAAGGGAGAACAACAGAGAGCGAGAAGATAAGCTTAGAGAGAGGGAACGCGACATGGACCGCGATAGCGACAAGGAGCGTGAGCGGGAGAGGGAAGAACGGCACAAGAGAAGGAGAGAGGAGAGAGACAGGGAGAAGAGGAGGGAGAAGAGGGAGAGCGGGGAGAGGCAGAGCGATAATAATATGCTCGTGGTGAAGGATCACAAGCACAGGGGTACGAGTCGGAGTCGAGAGAGAAGCAGGAGCCGGAGACGGGACTCATGAAATTATGACCTAGAATTTAGTAGAATATGACGAAAAGTAATGAGGTAATGATGTAGATCGAACGAGATGGGATCTAATCAAGTTTAAAGGGTGGTTAATCGGTAATGAGAAATAATTCTATATAATTTGATACCATTTCACATTGCTTAGAAGTGAAGGATGAGAATTGGACTTCACGACACCAAAGGGTATTTGATGCCCAACCGCATACATATATCCTGAGCTAGGCGAGAGGGGGCCCCTGCCGGTGCCGGACAACTCAATCGAATTTGAACCTCCCCAACCAATCAAACAGAAAAATCCGGGGCAACGAATAAAATCTCACATCGACATGTACCCTGACGTAGATCCTCGGTCAGGGGAGGACCGTTATATATATTCGGGGTCAAATCGCCCAATTATACGGAGAGCGATGGTCATATTGCGACGAGGAACGAATGTAAGGGGTTTGCTGTTGTGTGATGGCGCCAGCAGTTTGGAACATGGCTTCCCTATTGTGAAGGCAAGAATGGAGATGCTTTTTCTTACAACGTCTCAGTTTCGCTGTTCTGGATTAATAATGCTCTTGTATGATTGACGGGGTCTGCAGGATTAAATTGCACGGCGGAGGATTCCTAAAAGATGTCCTTATATGCCAGATAAGAAGCGCCAGCAACCTCAAAGATATCATCGAGCTCTTTGAAGAGAGCTGGTCAGTATCGGCTACTCTATATGCTAAACCACTCGAACGTTTTCCTGTACCACGTTTGGTAAGTTCTGACTGCTGATACGATAGCTTGGATCTATGAGAACTGACCCTATGTCACATCGATATCACTCAGGCATTGTTTGCAGAATGCCCGTGATAACGCTTGGCAATCATAAGCAAACGGTGAGAAAAAGAGTATTAGCCCCTAGGGAATCGAACCCAAAGGTCTAGAGCTGTACGCAATGATACACAGTCACTGGACCGAACCGTCTAGGCCATTCCTGCTCTAGGAAGCTCATTCGTTAGGAATATTAGGTGCGTGTTTGCATATATGTTTTTCTCCTTCGCCGGGAGGTAGTTTAGAGTGTGTTGGCTCCTAACAATGTTTTCATCGTTGTCGATGAGCGAACCCTGTTAGATATTGGTGGTGTTCACATACCTAAGGGAATACAGAAACCGGGTAGTAAGCTTTAGCTATAGTAACTGTGTAAATGAAGTTGACAAGATGCTATACCTGAGGTTGGAATGCACTCTGCAAAAATGGGGAAGGACTAAAGGGCACTCTATCTCTACATATTCGCATCAGTTCTGATGTCTAATATAAGTGTGGCAGTGGCAGGCACCGCAAACCCAGCACCATCAACCACACGACCACCAACAGCCAAACAACCCCCCTCAACAACGACGTCGGCTTCCGTATCCTATCCAACTCCTTCGTCATGCCATCCTGCGCGACCCCCCGATCCAAAATCCTACTTGGCACCCCGCGCCACGGCACCCTGACCCCCGCATCGTCCAGCACCTGCTCGCTCGTGATCTTGGCGCCGGCGAGCACGATCGGCACGCCGGTCCCGGGGTGCGTGCTCGCGCCCACGAAGTACACCTTGCCGAGCCCCTGCGCCCGCGTGCTCGGCCGGAACGCCAGCACGTTGAAGAAGCTGTGGCTGAGCCCGAGGATCGAGCCCTTGTCCAGGTTGAACTTGGCCTCCCACGTGTTCGGGTCGTTGACCAGCTCGTGCGCGATGCACGGCCCGAGGTCCGTGCACCCCGTGCGCGCGCTGATGGTCGAGAGCACGGCGCGCCGCGCCTGGTCGACGAGCGCGGGCCAGTCCTGCTCCCGCGGCAGCCCGACGGCGGATTTCAGGGGCCCGCGGGACTGCAGCAGATGTCCCGTGGGCACGAGCGCGATGAGGGAGTCGCGGCCCTCGGGGGCGGCGCTCGGGTCGATGCGGCTTGGTACGTTGATGTAGAAGCTCGGTTCTTTCGGCAGCGACTGCCTGTCGAAGATGGCGTCGAAGGACTCGCGGTACTCGTCCGCGAGGAAGATGTTGTGAGTCTGCAGCTCGGGGATTTCCCGGTTGAGGCTCCAGTAGAACGATATCGAGCTGCACGAACTGTCTCGCTGCTTCAGGGACTTGCTGTAGGTCTGGGTGCTGGGCGTCTCCGGGAAGAGGTTGGAGTAGGCGTAGACTAAGTCTGCATTTACGACGATGACGTCTGCGTCTAACACTTCGCCTGTTTCTAACTGCACGCCTCTCGCCGTCTCCCCATCCGAATGTGTGAGGATTTGCTTAACGGGCGTGTTTAGCCGATACTCCACCCCTAGCCTTTCACCAACTCTCACCAGCGCCGCGAGCACAGAATGGAACCCGCCGCGCGGGTACCAGATTCCCTCGGCGAGCTCCGTGTACTGCAGCAGCGAGTACGTAGCCGGCGCATCAAACGGCGACATGCCCATATACATCGTCGCGAACGTGAACACGCGCCGCAGGCGCTCCGTCCAGAAGTATTTACTCGCGCGGCTCCAGATGCTGTGCAAGGGATGGATTTTCAAACCCGTGAGTATAAAGCGCGGGGAGACCAAGTCCCAGTAGCTCGTGAAATTCTTCTTCAGGACGTCGGTGACGCTGAGCTCGTAGTGCTGGTGCGCCTCGCGCAGCCAGGCGAGATACCGGTGGAAGCCGTCTTTGCCCTCCCAGCGCTCAATTTGCGTTTTCATGCGCGCGAGGTCTGTTGATAATTCGAAGCGCTCGCCGTCTGCGAACCACACATTGTAGTTCGTCGGGCAGCGTAGTAGCTCCACACCTTCGTCCTCCAATGAGGTGTCTAGATCGTGAAACGCTTCCTGGAAGAGCTTGGGTAGCAGCAAGAGTGAAGGCCCCTGATCGAAGCGATGTCCTTCGTGGTATATCAGACTGCATCGTCCACCCGTAAAAGAGTTCTTCTCTAACACCGTTACGAAGAACCCGGACTTTGCCAGGCGAGCTGCGGTTGCAATGCCGCCGGCGCCAGCACCTGGATCGTGTTAGTGGGATACCTAGGTGAGATGACTAGGTATGTGGTTTTATACTTACCGACGACGATTGCCTTCTTCTGTCTAATTTTAGCCATACCTCACCGGCGTAGAATGCAGTGTTATGTCCAACGTGAGTAATCTACTGCTATGTATAATGGGCGGTAGTAAACCCGAAAGTCCGAAAGCAAATCCAAGATAGGTATATGCAGATACGACCGTCTCAGTTCTATTCGAACTTTAAACAATCATAACCTATTATGGTGATTTTTCTCAAACGAGTTGCTGTTCTTAAATCAATGTCAACCTAGTCTGAAGCTGTTTGGTTTCCTTGAAATTTTTAGTAACAGTCTTCTTGTCTTGGATAGCTGATGGGTACTTGGCTAGATGAAGAAGTCATAACAATAAGTTAGGTACTCACTTATAGAGCAAATTCAACAGTAAAAAATCGACCTGTCATTCTATATTCCCTTTAGACTGCTATGGCAGATCATTGATGATTTCTTTGAGACAACTCGTGTGAGATCGCACAGTGCGCGGGGACTAGATACAATAATACGAACCATTTCGCGGGTGAGTAGCCTTCGATATTGATTCATCATTGCTGATGCCCGTATCGCTTCGGGAATTTTAGCCGTGGCTGCCGTGCTAAAATTGGAAACACGAAGTGGAATTTGTTATGAAAGAAAACCCGAATTCGACTTCATGATTCATCATTGAGGGCCGCCGGGGTTAAGCTAGTACGGCTGAACCACCGCCTTGGGCACACTCTATCTATTGCACGTGGAAATCTAGTGCATGTGTATCATTGTAAGACGAAAGATCAAGCTGAATTTGCATGTAGTCTTATTAATCTGAGAAGAAAATAATATGAATATTTCTAGTTTGCTAAACCTACCTACCTAGGTAGGTACGTAGTCGTCACGAAGCCAAGGCCAAACAAAGCATGTCAATAATGTGATTGTCTCAAATCCTTCAATAGATCCTTCGACGAATCTTACTATGCTATACATTACATCTTCAGTATCTAGTGACTAGTACGATCCCGTAGAAACCGAAGGGGTAGCTCTCCATCTATGCTACGCATCAACGCTATGCTCCCAGAGAACAATATTTTTCATATCCATTTGGATAACATTGTAAATCGTCCCTAAAGATATAGAAGAAATTCTATCATTCTGCCAACAGGTTTTTCCATGCAACCCATATCCGTCTTAAGCGAGGAACAGTCGCTCGCCCCCTTCGGGTTTTCGAAGGGACGCCGGTCTTCTCTCTTAATACTCGTCCTATTTCCATGTAACTTTCAACAGCTACGATCAAGGGGCCACGAACTTCGCGTGGAAGCAGGTTCATCGTGCTCCGTGACCGATTGTACTCCTTAAATGCGTGATCCAGTAGTTTCTGCCTTAGCTTCTCTACCTTCGGCTGCTTTGGATCTTTGATGGTGTCCTGAGGTGTGAGGTTCTCCTCTTTCAGCCAATTTGTAGGCAAATAAACTCGACCCATTTCTGCATCTACCAGAATATCCCGAGCAATGTTGACGTACTGGAGTGCATGTCCCATTGTTTGAGCAGCAGTAACAAGAATGGATTCTTTATCAGACGGGAGGTTTGTATCGATGTGACGCAAGACAAGCCATAAACATAATTCTCCTACGGTGCTTGCGACACGATGTGCATATAGTTCAAGGTCTGCTTCGTCTTTGATAGGGAACCGGCGTTTCTCAGAGTCGGTATTAATGAAAGAAAGGTCCATTTCGAAGCCAGATAAAAGCTCATAGAGTGGCTTGCTAGGAAGAAACTTGGTTGGCAAGAGCTTCAGTGCCGACCATGCCTGTTTTGGAAAGTTGCTCTCCACAAATTTGTTTGCAATTTGTGTCGAAGATGGCGATTGACTCTCTGCATTGTAGACAAGATCGAGGTATTTGCGTAATTTATGAATCCATGATAAAGCTTCTTCTTCTATGCGTGAATCATCTACCAAATCATCTGCCACTCTGCAGAACGAGTACCTAGAATAAATTAGCGCCGACGTGTGAGATTAAATACACATTACTCACAGGAGGATCAGATCAATACGAAGACGGCCAGGAAAGACTGAACTAGCCAAATAAAAACTCCTACTCTTCCGCCGCAATGTTTCTACGGCCTCTCTGATGCCATTCACTCGTGTCATATCATATTTAGCGGGGTCGGTGAGGGCAGCCTTGACAAGAAGATTTAGAGAAGGTGATTGCGGAACGTCAGAAAACAACTCGGCAAACGTGTATAAAACTGCCAATGCTCTGTCGAAGGCAACCAAACCAAATACAATCAGAGTATTTGTAGCGAGGAAGAAAATGGCCTCCTCAAGCTCCAGACTGCCCCATAGACGCCAGCCAAGCTTTGTGCCGGACTCAATAGCCCAAGTACCACGTCCTAGAGCCAACTCGTCCACGACCCACAAGTACACTGTAGGTAGGATGATCGGGGTCGCGACGCAAAGCAGAGGAGGCTTGATTAAGAAATAGCCTGAGAAGGTCCAGGTGAGCAGCGCGAATGGACACGCCCATACTAGAATGAGACCGAGGTACGTGCCCTGGCCTCCTTTTCTCACCAGAGAGGCGCCAGCAGCAATGCAACCAACAAGGAAAATCTGCCCTACGGTTCTAATCGACCGAGACCTTGATGAGGAGTCATGCTTATTAGTGAGAAATTGGGCATGAAGAACAGGCTTGTTCAGTAATATGTATATCATCGACGTGATATAAGTCTGGACGACGAAGAAAAATAGCTCCTCAGCCGGCACGCCGAAGAGACGCGGACCAGCTATCGCGTCAGGCGGGTATGTCCAAACGCCATGACGTATTAAGTACGAGTCCCAGGGCAGGGTCGCGAAGAATGCGATGAGTATTAACGTGAGTGTCTTATACAGATCAAGCTTTGTAAGCAGCGGCTTCAAAATAAATGTGAGAAGACCGGCCAATGGTATGGTGTACTTGACATGCCTACGAACAGTGTCAGTTCCAACGTTGCTCTTGCACGAGAAGAGAAGGAATATAAGGGAGCTTACACAAGAGCGTAGTCATAAGCCATGGCGGACGTCGATGTCCTGCGGTAGTGGCGACTCGTACATGCAACTTAGAATGTGGTTGACCAGCTTAGCATGCGGTGCGATTATAAGGTTTTACTATATGATATCAACGGACAGAATATTTCGAAGTTGGGTTTTTAGGTGTCGATGACGCCTCTCCCAGCTGCGGCTGTAAACGCAAAATTGCGTGGCTTCAGACACCGGACTTATCACTGGTACAAGGTGTAGTACAAAGCTCAATATTAGAGCTAATGCGGCTTAGGACTGCCATGTTTTATTTGTAGTAGGTTTTCTACTTCATGAGATCATAGACTTTCAATGTAAACAATAGTTTATGTGCTCTCTTCGAAATAAGGTGTGACAGGTGTCTATGATAAAGAATTCCTACGAAAAAGACGCCACATAGCACTAGTTAGGTACCTACATGTAGGACCGTAGGTAGAGTTTGGGCTATTTGGACCAACATAGGTAGATAGGTTCGAATCCATCTGTTGGAGTACTGCATCAGCATCACTTAGCTCATCTAGTAGCACCGTTAGCAATCATTTGTGTACCAGGTGTTCGAAGCCCACCCGCAGCGCAGTGCTGGCCCGTTTATAGATCTTCACCGCTTGAGCTATTTAACCTGTTCGACTACTAAAATCTTGCATGACTTTAGCGCCATTGTAACGGGCAGTTTTTCGTAGAACTTTCACTCCTCTACTATCAAGAAGAGTGATAGCTCAACAAAAACTGCCAGTTACAATGGCTTGATGGTGGACGAATGAAAGTTCTACGAAAACTACCCGTTACAATGGCGCTAAAGTCATGCAAGATTTTAGTAATCTCAATCTGCCCGATCTTCTTTTTAGATTTCTCGAATTTCTCGTAACACTGGCTAGATGAATTTGCAATATGAGCAACAACAAAAAAAAACCATGTAATTAACGGTAACTTTTCCAATCGTGTCTACCAACCAATCAGACCTCTCACCCATCCTTCGGGATGGTTACGGTTACATTCGACCAAGATCTGTCTCACTTCCCACCCAAGAGCCTCAATCCGCACCGCAACCCCCATTGTATTCCAGGCGGAGGAAGAGGAAAGAGAAACGGAAGCGTATGAGAAGCGCGACCTCGTAATGCTTGTTGGTCCGCGAGCCGCCGCGCAGCTCTGCCGGCGGACGGCGCTGGCGAGTCTTCTTCCCCCGCGTAGCAATCCCACGATACCGATATGCCGAGGTGCTTCAGCAATATCTTCGCCGTCTTTGCTACATAGCACCAGACTCTTCAGCATCTCGCGACGATGCGCCGCCGACCCCTCCAAGGACCAAGAAGCCGTCGCCGTCGCTGCCGTCATGGGCCAACCCGGAGTCGACACGAACACAGACGCACCCCCTAAATCCCCACCGCGACAGCGCGGGCGCGGCCTCTTCTACAGCGCCACCTTCCTCCTCGTCGGGCTCTCCCTCGGCACCCTCGTGCGCTTCACCCTCGTCCCCGAACCCCTCCCCGAGCCCGGTTCCCCCGCCGACACCTACATGCAATCGCGCATCCGCGCCGACGGCGCCGCCCTCCCGCTCGTCCAGCAGCTCTCCCACGACCCGGCCTGGATCAGCTGGGACGCCTACTCGGGCTTGCAGTCCACACAAACCGCGCAGATGGTGCAGTCGCGCATAACCTCCGGCCCGCTCTCCGGCTCGGCCGGGCTCCCCTTCCAGCGCGTCTTCCACAACCCCCGCACCGGCGAAGTTGTGAGCGTCGTGTACTTCGGCAGTGCGACGACGGGATGGCCCGGCGTGGTGCACGGTGGCGCCATCGCAACGGTGCTGGACGAGACCTTGGGCCGGTGCGCCATACTCAGGTTCCCCGCGCGCACGGGGGTCACGGCGCGCCTAGAGCTCACGTACAAGGCGCCTACAATTGCGACGCGGTACTATATTATCCGCACGAGGCCACTGGTTAAGGAAGGGGAGGACCCGGCCAAGAGCGATCGCAAGATGTGGGTCGAGGGCACGCTGGAGACGGCGGAGGGGAGGGTGTGCGTCGAGGCCAAGGCGCTGTTCGTCGTGCCTAAGGGGGTTAAGCTAAAGCCACTTGTTGAAGGGTTCTAAGTTAGGAGAGAGCATGTTAAGTTTAAGATGGTAGTCACATACTAGGGGGCGGTGGTTGATATGGCTTACCCAACAATCCTGTTGACCTAGCTCGCACGCAGGTCGGATTGTAGCTTCACATGGCATAGATAGGTGTCCTCTGCATCACACTAGACAATGAAAAGACGAATAGATACCAAAATATTATAAAGCCATTCAGACAATTTTCATTGCCAAGCAATATCCGTCTATCATGGTAGCAAACCTCGAGCCAGAGGAACGCACCTTTCTCTAAGAGATCAATAACCGTCCACAAATCTTTTGTACACCGTTAAAAGAAATGACCTGGCAAGTGACTACAAGTAATCTGCTTGACCCGGAACAATCATTACGTCAGCGCCGCCTTACATAGAGAACGACCGAAACGCAATACCCGTACCTTGTGGTACATCATTGCCTGAGTTCTGCAATAACTCACTATCCGTGCGCCGTTCCTGGTCAAAGCGTGGTAGCAGCAAAGAAATATAGTGATATGTGTTAAGTGGAAAGCCAGCGAGCATCACAAGTGAAGAGCCTGATACGAATTGAGGGTTATAGCGATAGTAGCTCGGTACACGAAGAAGCGAGCTCTACTGCGCTTGTTCGGTTGGAGCCAGTTGCTGCGTGGGGGGTTGTTGAGGCGGCGGCACTTGTCCGTACGAGCCCCTGCCTCCTCGATATCCTCCCCTCGGCCCACGATACCCACGGCCACGGTAGCCTCCGCCATAGCCCCTCCCACCCCGAAAACCACCGCGAGGATGCTCGGCCATACCTCGTACTGGAATATGAGTACCTTGTTGCGCATCGGGAACTTTATCGTTGCCGTCAGGGCTGCTAGGGCCAGTCGGTGGGTGCGATGCTGTGGACGACTGCTGTCCTCGACCGCTTCCGCCACGTGCAGGTCCACGCCGTCGCATAAAAGGGCGTCTGGAACTCTTCGGTTTGCCTTCAACAGAGAAGTCGATTTTCTTTATTGGATCCTCAGCCATCGCTAGACCGGCGAGGCCAAAGCGGTCCCAGTCCTCCTTGGGGGTTGTCCAGGCTTGAAAGACGTTCTCTAGCTTCTCAAGCTTCCGCACCTCCGGCACCCAACAGCGCACGTATTCTCCGTCCTTATCATAGTCGAAAGCTTGTTTCACCGGGTTAAAGATTCGTGCCTCGCCTCGGGGATCATTCCCGACTCCGGCCACATACTGCCAGTTTGCCCAGTTCGATGAGACATCGTAGTCGACCAACATCATTTCGTACCATTCGGCGCCATAGCGCCAATCGATGCCAAGATGTTTAGCGAGGAAACTGGCAACATTCTGGCGTGCGCGATTCGATGTATACCCGGTATGCAGCAGCTCTCGTTGAGAAGCGTCAATCAACCCCATTCCGGTCGTGCCATGAAACACCCTCTGTACTATCTTTGAAACTTCGGCAGCCGACTGTTGCTGACCCTCTATGACCTCCTCCTCCTTAGCTGACTTCCACTTGTTACCATGGTCGTCCCGAAATCCGGATCGAAGGAAGAGCTTCCCCTTGAATTTTCTGTTACAAAGTCTCATGTAGTCGCGCCATAGTAACTCGAACCGTATGGACTTGGTCCCTTCGTTTTCGCCTTCGCCATATCCCTGAGACTCGGCTAGAAATTCATCTTTCCCATCCTCGTATGCCATGAGCCTATCATGGACCTGACGAGCAGAGATGCACCCTTGCGCGAGGTATCCAGAGAGCTTCGTACTAAAGTCGGCACCCAGTAATCCGTTGCGTGAGCTCTTGTATGAGTAGACACTTCCCGACTTGATTAAATGATCCAATCTGCTCCGAGCACTGTCCTCCCCGCCGCGGAAAGGGTGCGCTGACTTGGCACCTTCAGGGAATGGCGGGGCTTCGGACAGAGCTCCGCTGATAGGACGTAGAAGTGCCTCCTCAAACTTGTCGAATGAGGACGGCATCTGAAAAGGTGATTCTTGACCTGCGATCTTCGATTCCTCGATATTCTTAGGCAATGCGCCTTTTGACGGTGTGGGCAGGACAGCCCTGGGCTTCTCTCGGAGTGGCTCCATCATTTTTCTGTATGTTGTGAATACATCCGGGAGTTCTTGGGCTGCATCCAGTTTCAAATCCCGGCTAGGGGGGGAGTAATCGTTAGTAAAAATCCAACTTCGTACCATCATTATAACTCACTCGTCAATGAAGTACTTCTCGTCGACCCATATCCGAAAGTCCAAATTGAGGCTCGAACATGTCTCTGATATGGTCTTCTCGTCCCGTCTCTCCTCGAAGCCTTCTTCTCCTATCGCCCATACGCCCCCGACATTGAGCTCATTCTGTCGCAAGCCGTCAACGAGCGTCTTTAGAATATTATCATATTTCCCAATTCTGATCGTCAAGCCGCTTTCCAGTTTGTCGAGGTTGTCTTTCAAGTTCCAAATCGATTGGGCAATGAACTTAGCACGATGCGGCCCGCATCTCCAATAATGCCCAACGTCGCTTTTGGCTTCGGGGAAGGGTGATTGGGTCCCTTCTTTTAGGAAACCTGAAACCTCGATTTGGTGCGGAAGTAAGACGAAAAGGGGTAGAACATGTGTGAATCCATGATCGGGTGCAGACGCAAGATGATCAAGAATAGGATTGTCAGAGACACGCAGATCGTGGCGTACGATATAGACAAGAACATTGTTCGTCGACATGGTGACTCGGAGTGGAATATGCTCCGACACGTGCCCGAATAGATGATTTAGAGTTACGTTTTGGAGCTATAGCCCCTCCGTATTAGTTAGCTGAACGGTAATAGCTAATACGAAGGCTGGCGAGTCAGGATATAAGAGAAAGGTTCCCGGAATAGGTAGTTTTCTAAGAAGGAATACCGACAGAGCTTTGGTGGAGCTGGCACAGCTCTAGTAAAATACAGCTGGCGACCAAACAGTTGACGTCTTTGATAGTTTGCTCCCGCTTGTGCTCTCTCAAGCTTGGCGAGCGTGTATGTGCCAAGATCGACGCTAGTAATACGACTATATGAGCAAGTGCCTGATAAACGAATAGGACTCTAAGCAGATTATGGACAGAGGCGGCTGAAAAGTGAATCAGAGATCCCCGTGATTCTTGTTCGCTTTGGCCGGTGTGCAATAGGGTAGGGCTGGTCCACTTACCCTCGATGGGGCTAACCAGGGCGTTGGGTTTCTAGAGGACGAGCTAAGGCAGGTAGGTCGGCTTTTCTGAAAAAGGCAAAGACGGTTCCAGATCAAGGTGTTTCGCCCTTAGGTCCCGAGGTAGCGCTAATGTAGGTATGCAGCGGCTCATTAGATCTAACAAGTAGGTGACGAAGAGGACAGGATGGAAGTGATATATCCGAGAAGGGCAGGTACAGAGAATCTTGTGATCCACCTCGGTTGGGAGAAGTTTATCCCACGATACTTAATAGTTATTATTTTTCTCAACCCCGAACCGGGCTTCCTCTGAAATGAGAAGCATCCAGACGGCAATGCCGAGTTTTGTACGGTGTGAGTGAGTATTGTGATAGATGGGAATGAATAATCCAGGGAAGAGGATATGAACACCGCATGGACTTGAGACGGGCCCTAGATCTGTGACAACGCAGTCTTTCGACGAAGAAGCAAAGATGACTACCGTACCGTGACGAGCTCCACCTACAATTCAGGGTCCTCTTGTGTATGTCACGACATGATATGGCAAGGGATAGAATCTTAGGGGACCCAGATAGGGAACCCTAGACCTAATGGACCTAGACCTCTAGAGAAATAGCCTAACAGAGCAGACAAGGATGGAAAGCTTGAGCTCAGCTGGACCTGGCCCCGGGGATCGCCCCGAGGAAGGTGATAACCGTTGGCTACTCCGTGTAGACCCATCGCGCCGGTAATATTTTGCAGCAGATTTGACTATGGGTGTGGTGTAGTGAAGATCGAAATGGGTAAGAGCGCACCCGCTTGTTGCTCTGATTGTCAGATTTGGGTCCGGGGCCTAGAGATCGGGAACCCGCTAAAATAAGATTTTGGGGGGACGAAAGCAAGGGTTGAATCCTCCGGCTTTTGCTCTAGGAGGCTGACGTACATTGCGGAGCACTTTTTCCTGAATTGTATTGGCTGGTTGATCGAGTAAGGACGGCTGGCGATTTGCGTGTAAACTATTAACCCGTTAAATATTAATGATATAATATTGAAAATTAATAATATAATATTAAAAATTAATAATATAATATTAAAAATATTATTTTTTAAAAACGATATATAAATAAAATATTTATTATATATTAAAATATATTATAATATATTATTTTATATATTTAATAAAATAATTTTAAATTAATTATTAATTAAATATATTTATTATTAAATAAAAAATATATTTTTTAATTTATTAAATATAATTATTAAATTATAATTAATAAATAAAAATTAATATATAAAAAAAATTTAAAATTATTTATTATATTAATTAATATAAAATTTTTATTTAAAAAAAATTTATATTATAAATTTAAATTAAAAAATATTATAATAATTATAAATTATATTTAAAAAAATAATAAAAATAAAAATTAAATAAATAATTAATAAATTTTTTTTTTTTTAAAATTTATATTATAATATTAAAATATAAAAAAAATAATATAATTTTTAATATTTTTTAAAATAATTATTAATTAAATATATATAATATTATATTATTTATATTTATTTATTTTATTAATTTAAATTAAAAAATATAATTTTATTTATTTTATAATAAATTTATTAATAATTATTATATAATTTTATTATTTTAATTAATAATATTATAATATAAATTATAAAAATATAAAAAAAAACTTTATTATAATATAAAAAATTTTATTTATAAATTAATAATTATAAATAAGTTTTAAATTTATATATATAAATATTTTTTATTTAAATTATAAAATTTTTAATAATTTTAATAAATTTTTTAATTTTTAATAATTTAAATAATTAA